>JBAMBJ010003140.1:0-35043 GCA_037043495.1 Drosophila recens | reverse complement strand
GTTATGCTCATACTGACAATCAATTGAGATTAACGTTCGAGTGGGAGAAGAGCTTTAAAGGGGGTTTTGTAGATATCACTTTAAGACGATTTCAGCAATTCTCCGCATTATAAAAACGAGACGAGCCTCCACTGATTTTTACACACACCTCCATTTAATCATACGGTGAATTGCTGATAATTTGTAGTGCGTTTGAGGCTTTGTTCGGCACAATCGAGACTAGGCAAACTTCAAAGATATGACCAATTCACATTGACGAGTATCAAATCCAAAGGTCATTCGCTTTTCACTTTTGTATTTAAACCGAATGTATTGGAGCGCATTATATTTTGAAAGCTCGCAATTCTCACTCATTGTTGAAAAACACGAGTTTTGGAACCGGTTCGCTTTCAGTGGCCGTGCTTATAGACCCATCGCCAGAGGCAACAGTTGGCAAGGGCACCTTGAAATCGGGCCAACCCAAATGTGTGTACCACTACCAAATACATATGCGTGTATGTGTAAACAAATTGTCGTATGGCTAAATGTTTTGTTTGGAATATTCGGTCGGTACTACTTTGTCGTCAACATGCCAAATTTCAAGAGCTCTCGCAAATTACATCAGCATCAGCATCAGAATGCGCAGGCGAAATCGGAATAAGGGCTGAGAGTGCATCACGATGTCTGCTGACTGCCGGCTATGTGTGAAGTTGGTCGCCTGTGACGCATCATGCAAGGTACTCTTGCTCTCTGCTCTCTCTGGTTGTATGTGCACCTGAATGGGATTGAGGGTATACATTGTTTGATTTAATCTTTTTAACTAAGCAAAGTCCAACTTAAAACAAAAATTCTTAAAAAGAACTTTCAAATTTTGATTTGCTTCATGGTTGCTGTCACATTTTTTCGCGTGACTTAACGTCGCTTTGGGAAAGCTAATGTACATATGTATAATTATATCGCTGATATGTTCCCAAAAAACGCATTCCGAAAAAATCGAATTTCAGAAATAAAAGAATTCTTTTGACTCACATTAAAGAATATAGAACATTTTAAATTTGACCAGGACATACATATGAAATATATCTGCATAATTAACTTAAAAATCGAGTTTTTGAGCAATGGCATTCTTAAAGTAAAGAAGCAATATCTACATTCTACTCTTCGGTTATCTTTCATTTGAACGGTTACCAATCCCACAAAACACATGCATTCGTAAACACTGTAAGGAAAAGGTATATCATAGTCGAACCACTGCTTAACTTAAAAGTTCTTGCGTGCTTTTTATCACAACAACAACTTAACTCCAACATTAATTTCGCTCTCTGCTTTTTGCACGCTCTTGCTCTCTCAGTCTCGATAACAGCTGGCCTTACGTCAACTCATGCAAGTTTAGATATAAACACACGATGTAAGAGTGTAGGTGTGTGCGCAAGAGAGGCCAAGGCACGAGAGCGGCAAAACTATTTATTTACAAGGGGAAACTTGGTGATCGACGTTACAGTCTGTTTTGCAGCGTCTCGCCCGCAGGCCGCACGCGCTTCACGTTTGGCAAAGCAACCAAAATTTGCACAAAAAGTTTTTGTTTTCAGTGATAAAAACAAATAACGCGTGTTAAGTGAGAAAATAAAATTGCCTGATACACTCAGCCAGAAACACAGACGGAAACTAAACATCTTGAATAATATTTGAGTTGTCGCAAACAAAGCGGGACGATAAAAGCAAAAAAAAATCAATACAGCTCTTTTTACTCGTGAAATAAATAAGTAGACGCCGCGTGGCGTCAAGTGGAGTTCTTCAAAGTTGAGATAAGCAGAGTCCGATAGCTGAATTTCATCAGGACGCTAGAGTTGCAAAACAAAATGAATGCCAACGCGTAAGTTTGAAATATTCATAATAAAAGCATTTACATTTATCAAAGTACATATTTCACTTGCATTTGCACACAGTTTGCAAATTGCATAATTGTCGATTTAGAAAAAATAGCAGACAGACCGTCTATAAAGTTAAGAGGTGCTTTCACTTTTCAACCCCCGAAAGCTTTACATGCTATCAACACACAGGCAGACTGACGCAAACACATACATATGTAATTCACACGCACATGTACATATGTATGTATGTATGCTCAGAAATGTGTTTTCGCAGTTGTGATAAAAATACCCTGTTTTGTTTTTATTTTAATATTTGCCACTTTGCGTCGTGGTTGACTTATTCCTCTCTTTCGGCCTCTCACCAATTCGCGACACCTTTTATACCCTGTGTACGACGAGTACCTGGCGCAGATCACGTTTTTTTTAATCAATTTCTCTTTACAATTCGGTCGATTCTAAATTAAAAAAGGTAAACAAAAAATTCATTAGTGCGGAACTTTGTTGGCAATACTCGCACCACCTAGCATACGTTGGCAGCAACCTGTTTGTTTATTGTATTCGTATTAAGGCAGCGTGTTGGAGCAATAGGAACTCGTGTAGGGTGTCTTGTGGATAAGCAGCCTTTCATTTCTTGTATTTTGCTTTGTTATCGTAGCACGAGTTGCTTATCGCAATTCGTCTATGCGTTCGCAAATGAGAGACAAGGACTTAGTTGGAAAGAATTTCGATGGTATATCAGATGGTATCGGAATCAGATTCAAAGTGTACAGAAAAAACGACACAAATATAATAATACAGCTCGCTCGTGACTAAATATGAAAATTCGCCAATTGTTTTATTCGCAAACTCACTAAATTGGCATTGCAAAAGCATCGTAACTGTGTACATTAACAAATTATTAAGCAGTTTAACACGTGTTGCAGTCCCCAGAACTGTGCTTAGTCTCTTAATGGCGACCTTGTAGCTGTGTTATTCGGTTTATTTAGCTTTTGAATTGTATCGGACAGCTTAACCTTTGGAACATTAATTACAATTGCGCAAGGTAATTTTAACACAACTCAGGTGATTTCGAACTACTTTTCGCTTTCCTATAAAAAACACAGCTTAAATAATTCATTTAATTTATAGTTTCAGAGCAAAAGCAGTTACTCTCTTTTTTAAACTAAACATTTTTTTTCCAATTTTATTTTAAGCTTAGTAGCTAAAAAATGTGTCTTTAATCAACTTGTGACAACTGTATGTATGTATGTATGTAAATAAATTTGCCATATTCAATAGTTACCCCTGTTATCTCTCAAATCAATAAAAATATAAGTCAATGGCCAGCACGTTTTCTTAGACGAAGACAGAAATAGCTATTGGATAATAAACACAAAAGTTATAGAACAAGGGCTTTCCCACCGCAGTAAGTGCATTGGACTTTGTAAAGACGTCCATATATATTTCATTTCTAATCTTTATTCTTTTTAGGATTTTACTGCAACTGTTATAAATATTCCCGCTAAGTGTTCGAGCCAATGAACTGCTTAGCCTTAAGTAGTTGCCAACAATTCACTGTGCCAAATGAAATGCATTTTTTAGAGCATTTAAAATCATCGTGAGGTAATGCTATTGGCCAGGTGTAGACTTAAATCTATCGCAAACTTGGCCAACAGCTGTCCCGTTTTTGTTTTGTCTTTAATTAGTTAGTTATTTTGGTCAATGCGAATCGGAATCGTTGAGAATTTGCTGACAGTGTGCCATTTCCTCAGAATTCTTGTGCAAATAAGAGTTTATCACATTTGGTTATCTTACAATACGATGCGTCGCGACGTGGCTAAATTAAGAATGTTTAATCAATTAGCAGCATTTATTCGATCGCATCGGCAAATAAACTTCCTGAAAGACGAAGCTTGTAATTTTTCTCCAAATGTTGTTTAAACGGACAGGGCTACTTCCGTCTTTATAATTTACTTGGAAAGTATTCAGGAATTGAATTGCTTATACAGAACAATAATGGTTACTGTATATGTCCCTCTAATTCTTTTCAATTTCAAAGTTTTAATATATGGACATATTATACTGATTTGGTTTTTATGCTGCAACACTTAAGTTTGTAAATCCTTTAGTGATTTATGAATTTTGTGCGATAGTCAACATAGCATTTGTGATAAACAATTAGATCTTAGCTACTCTAAAATGTTAAGACCGGCTGATTCTAAAAGAATGTACAAAGAGGTGCAATGAAATTTAAATTTTATTATTATTTACAATTAATTTAAGCAATCTCTTATCAATAATAATTATATTCAGACTCACGCTTTATCTGAAACCCGTAGTTAGTTACAAATAATCCAAATAGATTTTTGCAAATAATCAAAATCAAAAGCCGATATAAGAAATGATATATTTTTATAAACAAAGTAAATTAATCGAAAATAGACACAACATAATCAATAAGAATAATTTGGTTGGTGCCAGAACCAATCAAATTAATTTTGTAGATGGTCAAAGTCTTGTGAATTGGCGGATATAAAGGAAGAAATATTCATTGAAATGGCAAGAAAAATAGCTCTAAAACAGTGGTGTCCAAAATGTGTATTTTCCTATCCCATGGGATATAAAAAGCCTAGAGATGGGAGTGGGCTTTATTTATCAGGCCCAGCCCGACCCGAGCCCGAAATTTCCGTTGGAAAAAAGGCCCAAGCCCGCCCAATATGTTTGTTGTGGAGCACAAACCGCCCCACAGTGGGCCAAACTGCTCTGCTAGCGGAATTTTATTAATAACTCGAGTAAATGAAGAGATATTTGAATGAAAATTTTAACTTAAGGATTTCAATGCACTCTTCACGTACTCTCTAAATTTCAATATTCTAGGTCAAACATTTCTCATACCTCCCATACAACTGATTAATAACAATACTCGACACTTTTCGGACCTGTGTCTTGGGGCAGAGGTCCCAAAAATTTTTTATGGGACGGCCCATGGTTTAAAATTTGGCTCATCCAAAAAAGGCTTAAGAATGCAGTCAAATATTGGCAGGCCACGTGCTAAACATATGTTCACTTTGGAAATTCACATCCGATTAGGAATGCACCGGAAAGCTCATGCAAAAGCTTTTAAAGCTATGACAAGAGTTGTCTATCAAAAGAAATAAAAAAAAACCCGAATATACAAAAATTGAAATTCGACTTATATCCCGCTAGATTGCCTATTTGGGCCACTGTGCGCCCGGCCCGGCCCAAAAAAAAAAAAAAAACCAAGTTTATCTGAAATTTTTTGATATTTTCATTTATAAGGAAAAACTTTCATTGCAAGATGTTAAAAAAATTCAAAGTGCAATAGATTTTAGCGTGCTCCGGGCTTTGAAGCTAGGCCCGAGCCCGACCCGGCCCCATCCGAAATGAGATTTTTTTACAAAATTGAATAAGTGTTGAAATTGTAAATCAAATTGTGACACTCGAAAGCATGTTAAAAAAAATGGTATCTGTGATATTTAAGTATCACCAGCATGTCGAACCGATGATTTCAAAAGCAGTTCTTTTCAAAAACTTGAGATTTTTGGAACCCACCTGATTATGTTATATTTTTAGGTACCGTATATCCGCAAATTTATTAAAAAAAGCTTTTATTTTTCCATTATATGCTTAGTAGCACTTACTTTTTTCAATTGCATACTTCTCGGCACCTTTTAAAATACTACCGGCGTGTGACGTCTTAATAAAAAGCTGATTGCTATGAAATTTCTCACACAGTAATCAATTTTTTACTATTATGATACTGCAATAAAAAGTGTTGCAATCAGCGTCACAATTATTTACAAACACGTTACAATTTAGCATGGTTTAGCAAAAAAAAAAAGTGAATTTTTAAGAGTTGAATAACAAAAGCACTCAGGTAAATTATTTGAAATGAGGTGTTTATAGATTATATGATTATTGTGGTACGTGGGCATTATTTTAATAACTCTTATTTAATATAATAACATATGTATTAACTTTGATAACACATCTCGTGACGACATAAACAAGATTCAATCGATCATAGGTTAGGCATTTCAGCGTCTTTAATAGTTCAACTTTATTTGCGCACTGTGCAAACACTTAATATAATGCTTAACAAATTAATCAATACGTGGAAACAGAAGTAGATAAACTAAAGTCAAGTACTCTCGGTATACTCGATACTGATACTCAGCAGGTGCACTCTGAAACAGTTGTCGATAGTCGATTGTATCGAGTATATTTGATTCTCCCTTTGGAAGATTTTCCCAGTGCTCATCTGTAATGTGATTGGCTGACGATTTGGCGGTGTGTTTGCTACGTATACGTAATATGACAGCAACAGGTTGTATGAATTTGATTAAATTAACAAACGATCTACCGATCTGCCGATCAGCTGGCTACAGGCTTACTTGTTGCTCTTTATCTTGATTGAGACAGAGTGTTTAGAGAACTTTGAGTGGGTAGGACTCTTGTCTGTTGCTACATTTTTACAGGGAGCAATGGACTTGATAAGTCTAGGGTCATGTCGGGTCATATTTGGAACTAGTCATTTATTGTAATCTATTTTGCATGTGTCACACTGTCTCTATTGTCTTATCAGTCAGCTTTTTTTTTGCTTATCAGTAGCAGCCGGCTTGGTCCAGCTGCCTATAGAGCTGCTAACTTTCAGTCTCTTCCCAAACCCGATCGGAGCTTCATAAATGCGTTTAGCCCAAGTTCTGCTTCAATTGCAACAGCTTCGGTCCGAGTTCTGTCCTCTGTTAAGGCGAAATTTGAACTATGTTGTGCAAATAAACGGAAAATGGAGACGTAAAAGCTCCATATCCAGGTTAGTGCCAGATATGGGACTATACAACTATCTAATCGCTGACAATGTAGACAGATAGCTACCACGCTGATTCTTACTGATAAATAAAACGCCAATAAAACGTCAACTGACCTTCAGGTATGCTTAAACAATAACAAGAATCGGGAATATGAGATCTCTATATATTAATTTTACAAATACGAGAGGTTTCTGGAGAGTTCCTTAAAATATGACTAATCTAAGATGCTATAAAGATTAGTGAGACCGTATATCATATACATACATATATCACCCTCTTCAAGAAATTTCCTTCTTTAGCAATCTCGACTAAAACTTTCCGAAAAGGCTTTTGAGATTTGTTTGCATTGACTTCAAATCAAAACTCAATTTATTGCCCGCGATAATATTTCAGTAAGTTAACCTAACGTCGATGAAAAATTTAGCGTATATTATTTATAAGTTTATTAGCTCGTAAATATTACGAGTACATGAGTGGAGCAGTAATTCAAATTTATGTTCAGAAAAACAAAGCAAATTCTTATTAGCTGAGGCACAACTCAAATAAAATTTCATACTCTGATCTGGCGAATAGCTAATTATTCATACCAAAATGTAAGAGATAGCTTACATCAATACACCTTTTACAATTCAGTCAAATTGTAATAATAATAATTGGAGGAACGAGAAGCTCAAGAGTTGTCAGCAGGGAGATTGCAAATCGTATTCAAATGTTGCTTCTCCAAGCACGAGTTGAGACAGTCTGGCGAGTGGCATCAAGCGTGCAGCATCGCAACGTGTCGGTGGGAGACTTGAGTAGAAGATTTAGACAAGATTAAGAATCAAGAGACAAGTGTCAAGTGCCAAAAGTCAACTGTCAGCTGTGTTAATCAGAAAAAGGGTAAAAGGCACGCGACAGTGGCTACGATATCAGTTCATACTCTTAGCGTACACATAAATTTTAAAGTGAATATGAATGAATAAATAAACATATACAAAATATTTCAACAATGTAACAAAAAAATGCAACCGCACAGCCGTAATTTATAAAACAAAACAAAGATCTTCTATGTAATATAGACTCCCAGGTCTAAAGTAAAAAAAATAATAATAATTATTAAAAATTCTAATTAACATAAACCGCAGATAAACAAAAGACCTACACAAAATATGCAACAATTAAATTGTTAATTTTTCCAACAATTTTTCTGTTATTTCTACAGAACAACAATTTCAATGTCTTTCAAACACCTTGCGAATACAGGGTGCTTATTTTTTTATACCATTGGCAATATACATACGATTTGGTTACACCTTTTCGATGTCTCGTGTCAATAAATATTAATCTATATAAATAAAAGTATAGGACATTCTTGATTCAATCTAAGTAAAAGTTACACTATAAACATTTTTTTCAAATGAGTTGCACAAAAATATTGTGCTAGAATTTTCTTTTCCATTTTTAATTCCGTTACTTAAAACAAGAATTACTCTTGATATTAAATTAAACGCTCAATACAGTTCTACTTAGTTATATTAATTTTTTTTAGTGCCACGTTTGATATTAGGGAAGTCCCCATGTGTGGCAATTAGTAGAAGCATTAAGATTGAGAAGATTTGACGGCTTCAATTATTCCCTTTTTGCACAGTGACTGACTACAGTGTGTACAAAAAAAAAGTATCTCAACATGCGTGCATTATATGTATGTTAGATTGAATGTGTCTGTCGCTAACACGTTTTAAACTGATCGCATTGATTTGGTTAGGGGTTTATTGATCTTGCCGTTAATAATACCAGTATGCATGGGTATAACAGTTAATAAATTCGTTTAAGTCAGGGACAGTCAACAAAACTCTTAACAAAAGCGTGTACACGTACTACTTCAGCTGATGATAATGATAATGTTAATGATAATGATTTTCGCTTATCAGTTGTTTTTCTGCCCTGAACTTGTGACTTAGTCGTAAATGGGAAAAGTTGGCAATGTAATTTCCGTTTGAAGTGGATTGAAGTTTATTTGCAATGCTCTTGCCAATTGGTAGAATATAGAGTTGAACCACACTTTTAAATAATTCGACTGGGGCCTGGGAAATAACTGAAGTAGGTTCCACTTCGATCAATTCATTGATCAATGATGAAGCTCTTGACAAATAATATTTCATGGTCTCTTACACATTCCCAGATTCTGTTCAATGTCAAGTGCAGGATCAACTCTTATCGCATAAAACTCATTTTATTGAAGGATTGATAACATTTTAAGATAACTAAAATAACACCACCAAGCTCTCATAGCATATTAACGGAAACATTTAACCTTACCTTGACTTGACTTACTTGGCCAATTTGGAAAACTAAAGATACCTTGGAAAAATTTCCTTTTATTAAATTGCTGCAAGGCTTATATGACACTCTCACAAAAATGCAATCATTCAGAATCTCTGTGTATCACATCCATAGATTGGATAAATTTCATTATAATTGAAATATACTTTCCAAACCGAACGTGACACCGAGCCACATTTAAAAAAAAAGAAGGCTTGTCTCGAAAAAAAAAGTAATTTCATGCTTTTCTTGTATCGCACATTTATTTGTGGCTTCAAATAAAATCAATTTAAACATTAAATTTTATTAGAGCCTTTACAAAAATAACATCTTTTTCACAAAACAATTTTATTGAATTTTGCTTGTGTTTAATTAGATAATTACAACCATTTTTGATGAAGTTTCGCCCTTTTTATGTCACTTCACTCACAAATTTAAATGTGCTTAAAATAAAATGAAAGGAGGAAAAGTCACTATTACCCGTATAGTTTTTTGCACACGATCAGTATATAGGTATTCAAATTTTTGCAGTATTTATCTATGTTAATTAAGCCAGTCGACCATTAAAATACTATTCACATTATTATAATTGTCGTCCTTGAATCATAATCTTGAACACGACCGTTTCAAATTATTTGCATAGGCTGCAATTAATTAAAACGCGATTGTTGGGCCATTTTTGGAACGGGTTTTCTTGTCGCTTTTCTGTCAGATTTGTACAAACACTTTGTGTTGATTGAGAGTTTCAATTTTGGTGAATACTCTCAGGCCAGTTAAGCGTATAAATACGTCACTCGGCCACGTCAATAAAGTCAATAAGCCAAACGATGACGTCTGTTAAAATTATTATAGCCAATATGAAATTTAATAAGTCAAGTGAGACTGAAAGTTAAGTTAAGAAGAAAAGAAATTGTATTGAGAACGAAAGGGTATAAATCAGTAGTATTTACTACCTCATTATAATTATATTCTCATCAATCATTTTATTCATTAGTCTGCGTATGATTGATTGCTTTAAGTTGTTGATAGTAAAACTATAACCTCAGAGTTTAAATCACAAATCTTCTCTTCATATATGTATGAATTTCGTAATTTGGATAGCCAGGGAAAAACGTGATTTAACCCATCAAACTGTGTTTGTGTATGTACCGTTAAGAAAACTTTGATATTGATATTAACATTTATTCAAATCTAAGTCTGTGACTTGACATTGCCACACTAAAATTAGTTTAATGACTTTACTGCATTTGCTTGAATTATCCAGAACGTGAGCCGGAATTAATTGTGTATATTTGTGTTTATCGATTTATTTAAGCGGAATCGGAAATATTATTGAAGTGTGTTTCACATACCTAAGTACATAGTAGATATCTATTTGAAATTCCTATCACGCACCAACTGGCATCTATTTGTCATCCACATATTAACAATAACACATTAAGTATTGAAAAGTCCATTACACCCGTTTAAATATTTGTTCAGCAAGTTTTTCAGTCATAACAATCGAATGGCCTTACTTTTTTCGGAGGTGTTTTTAATACTTAACAATAAGTCATACAAGTTGTAAGCCCTTCCTTATTAACTCTCATATCGTAGAACCGAGAAATTCCCGAATGGCATGGACATTGTCATTAATTGTGAGAAAGAGATTTCGATGATACAAATAATTAAAGTAAAGGCAATGATAAGGATAATGTTACTTTGAAAATGTCTCAGACATTAAAATATTAAAAATGTACATTCAACTCAATTAAGTACTCTAAATAATAGCTAGACATATAAACAATACTTAGTAGTCAATTGAGAAAGTATTAAAAGTCAAAGTATGCACTAATTGTACAATTAGTATCAGATCATAATGTCACAATGATATCACGATTTCATAGCGACAACTTGAGCTGAGATTGTGACGTGGAATGCATTAAACTTCAGTGAAACGGTCTCACTGTCGTCACAAATGGTTTAGAATGACGGGATTGGGCAGAGACAATGATCAAGTCTCTCCCACAGGTGCAATTAAATTGCACAACTGTTCCGTTTTTTTTGTTTTATTTTGTTTTTGTCTTTGGGGCCAATTTGCGAGACAACAAAGTGGCTTTTGTTTCGAGAATCTAGATGTCACAACAATAGATACTCGTAGCACAAGTGCTACCACACATTGATACTCGTGCTCGGTTCTGCTCGGTTATATCATAGTGTCGCTTGAGTCTGGAATACGAACTTAGGTTTCAATGTGAATGCGAGTATATGTATGTATATACTATGTCCACTCTCAAGTGAACATTAACTAACTAAATGCGATAAATCACTAAAGCATCCACATGCGACAAGTGTCTTGCGACATGCGACAATTCATAATGTGAATTTCCCGGTCAATGAACAGGTCCATTTCTCAAATCTTAATATCAACGTCGCAATTTGGCGCTGTGATCATTGACATACACCCATCTTTGGCAATCTTGTTGCAAATCTTTATCAGTCGACATCTTTTTTATTCGCTCTTTTAACCTCTATTCAGCTCAAATCATTTGAACGTATATACCTCCATCTGAAAACATTGCGACGCAGTTTCGGTTGATTATTCCTTTTATATATAGGGTATATCTATAAATAGGTTATGTCTTCGTTAATTGTGAGGAATTTTTCAAGTATTTCTATAAATAATAAATGCACATAAACATTTACAATAGAGTGCGGACTTTTCCCGCTCTTGTGGATTGTGTAAAGCCCGTTCAAGATGTAAATTAATACCCCGATAAAAAGTATCTTATGAATACACACAACTTTATCATTGTTAAGGGACTTTCCACGTTTAGTAAATCAATCTGACACTAATTGTAAATTTAACAGTTGGTTTTTGTGTTTGTAATTTACATGTCGAACTATGTGATTAAATCCTCAAATCGTTGGGTTTCATTTGATCCAAACAGTCGTCATATCATACCAACATGCTCCACATACCTACTTAGTATTTTCTGGCTTACATATTATACAGTAAAGGCTGGTAACAGCGACAAATCAACCACAGAACCCAGCTGCGGTTTCAATAAAAAATATGCGGGGGTCAATTTTAAAACCAAATGTAATCATTCTTAAACATACGAATACTACATTTTATCAAATTATACAGTTAAACAAGTAATTTTTTATTTATAAATTTTTAAAATAGTTAACCCGAATAAATGTAACTAAATTCTTTAACCATAAGCAGCCATAATAAAATTACATATTAAAAATTATAATTCAAACAATGGTTTTATATTTTAAAATAAAACATATCGATATATAATTGCGTCAAAACAATTACAATTAACTGTGTACAGTTTTGCAAACTAAGATTTCATCTGACTTAAAAGTAATCAAATTAGAAAGAACCTGTTAGGAAAAGTACTCGTTATATCGAAAAGTTGTCAACACTCAATCACTTAAAGAGTAATTGCAATAATTGGGTGCATCTGTGGATAGCTTCTCTGTATTGTATATACGGGTTTATGTATATGCGTTTATCAGTTGATGATACGCCCATAATAAACACTCGTATGGCTATATGCAAATGTGATTGCTTGCAATCCACTTGTTCTGTTTTTCCCTCGCCCATTGAGGTATGCATTTAGATTAAGTCGTTGCACAAAATAACCCAATTAATTTAACAAGCTGTAGTAATTTATTGAAGGAACAGACATAAATAGTCTGATAAATTAATCCCTGTTAAACGCGTATACAACATAGTAATAGAGAATCTTCAGAATAAAAGCGACAAAACCCTGATAGCTACAACAACAGTCTCAGCTAACGGGTAAATTAAAATACCGTATATTCGTATACTCAGGCTTCGGCATCGGCTTCGGATTCGGCTCAGACACAAGTGCTGCTCAGTTGATTTATAAATAGAACGAGCACACGATTCACGCCCACTTCGTTTATTTTCAAGTTCGTGTTTGCGCCCGTACTCGTGTTTTGCCCGTGCCAGTGTATTGTCGTTGTCGTGTGCCGATCACTTGCTCTTGTTCGGCAATGATAATAATGGCGCTGCCTCTGTCGCTGTCGCAGTCGCAGTCGCTGCCGCAGTCGTGTCACATTCGTTGTTGTTGTTGTTGTCGTCCAGCCATTTATTTTATAAATGAAATCGGCCGAAACAGTTAGAAGTATTCTTGCACTGACAGGGCGCAGGTTGTGTCTGTGTCGTTGGCGCAAGTGCAAAGTGCAGTTAAGAGGGACAAACTTACGCTGATTATCCTGTATACAAATACATTTACTTAATTAGGGCAACACAATATTTACCAAAGTGCGGTCGCTCCCGCGAAGCTACTATTTCCTATTTTGTGCTAAAAATTAAAAATAAATAAAATTTAAAGCAATCAAAGCCCACTCAGTGTGATAATTTCGGTACTTAATTACAAACATACACACATACACTGTGTATGTAGAGTCACGTACTCGTTAGTGATCAAGTGAGCGGCAAAGCGTTTAATTAACCGACTAAAATACACAAGCAATAAAGTTCCTTAGTCTCAGTACAATTGAGATGATAATGCTAAGGACATTCGATCTAATAATACTCTGCTGCTGCCTCGCAGCATTGCCCCAACTGCGGGCGAGGAGTCTGATCGAGTACGGCACGGATAGCGACAATGCGATTGTTCAGAGCGTCGACAGAGCCTACAACTTTGACTCGTGGTAAGTTTTCCATTTCCACCACGCCACAATGCGCCGAGTGAGTGGTATTCAACTAGACAGTACATACAATAGATGTACATACATACATATGTACGAGAAATTGTTTTAAAATACTAACATTTAACTAAATAGTACCAAATAAATATATAAATATTTAACCTCTGAATGCATTCATCAACTGGTTTCCATTCCTCGACAAACTGGCAAACCGACGAACCGGTCCGCAAATAATTAGCCGAACAATATTAACTCTTGTACATTAAAATTTTAATATTGCGTATCATATAATTAACCATGCCTGTCTTAACTATAAAAGTGCTTATAATAATATACACATATTTATTTTAAATAAACGTCGTTTGCAACTTGTTGTCCCAAACGTGATCAATAGCGAATAAACGTGACATTAGTTGCCAATAGACTTCAGTTCGTGAACTGTCTATATTTCTTATTATATGTAATTAATGTGGTAGATTCAATCGAACAGGTGTTTTTACTCGTGTTGGACTAAAGCAGTTCGAACTCAAATATTCATTTGCACTAATTAATGACGTCAGCTTGAAATGCTGTTAAGATCTCATTCTATCTGTCGTTTAATAAGTATAAAATATAGCTTTATAGCTTTAGCTTTATTAAGAGTTAAAATATATTAAATTATAGAAGTTTCGACATATTTATACTCTGCGTCTTTTAACAATTGATTAAATAGGTATGCCAGAGTATGTCATAAATCATTTTGCTTCTAAAATTCACTCGCAGCTTTATTCAAAAAACATCAAATTTCAAAAGCCAGTTTCGATAATGTCGAGCTCTTTTTGCGGATATAAAGTTAGCGACATTTTTCCGAATTTTGTTATTTAATGCAATTGTATTCAATAATATAATAGTATCTACACTCAAAATATTAAACTTTAATTGTTTATATTTCCGGAGATATTGGCCTGTCAAATAGGGCTCGATGTGAATGCCAAAATTAGCGAAACTTTTACCTTTTTTGCTCGTTCGGTATTAAGAAATGAGAATTATTTTAACAAATCTCTAACAACCCAAAGGCAACCAATACTTTTTTGTTTCCTAGCTAATTCTTAATATTTTTTTGATGACAAAAAATATTGTTAGATTGAATTAAAAAGAACAACATACATTTAAAATATTTATTTTAATTGCATTAATTAACTTTAGTCCACTTAAAGATTTTAAATAATATAAAGAAAATATCTGAAATTTCCACCGACATTTCGTTCGGTTTACAGAGAACGAATAACCAATTCGAGCCTACGGTTTGTAATTTGAAATGTGATTAGTTCCCATTTAATAATACAAGCCATTTATCTCTGTGGATTATAATGCATTCGAGTAGTATAAAGTTAGGTTAGTCGGACCTCTTAAAATTAATAAATTCAAATGCAATTCCATTAAACATTAATTAAGATTTCAATATCCTCATATAATATATAATAGAATAGGTATTATTTTTTGTCTACGTTTGTGCAAGGAAGTGTTTATTAATTTTATATACAATATCAGATTTATTTTATTCTGATTCAAATTACGACTTTTAATCATTACAGCCAAATTTACTGCTATGGACCCCTATTGGACACTGTACAAATGGCGAAGTTGTATCCGGACTCGAAGACTTTTGTGGATATGAAACTGAAAGTGTCGCCCGAGAAAACAATGGAGGACTTTGAGGCGTTTATGGCATCGAAGAACAACACCCCCAGCAAAGATGAAATTCGCGAGTTTGTGGATGTGAGAGAGAATGCTGGAATTGACTTAAATCTGGCTTACAAGTTTATATAATACCCGTTTATATTTTAATTTATAGGCCCACTTTGGTGCGAAGGGCACCGAATTGGACGTGTGGACACCAACAGATTGGGTTGAGCATCCTAGTTTCCTGGATCTGGTCCGCGATCCGGATCTAAAGCAATGGGGCGCTGATCTAAATAACATCTGGAAGGAGCTGGGCCGTAAAATGAAAGATGATGTTCACAAGAATCCCAATTACTACTCCATCATACCCGTACCCAATCCTGTTATCGTGCCAGGTGGTCGTTTCATTGAATTCTATTACTGGGACTCCTACTGGATCATTCGTGGACTGCTCCACAGTCAGATGAAGGACACCGCACGTGGCATGATCGAGAACTTCATGTCTATTGTGCAGCGCATTGGCTTCATACCAAATGGTGGTCGTGTCTACTACTGGGGTCGTTCCCAGCCTCCGCTATTGACGGCAATGGTGAAGAGCTATGTGGACTTCACGAAGGATGATCTGTTTGCCATCAATGCCTTGGAGGTGCTGGAGCACGAGTTTGAGTACTTCATTAACAATCACACCGTGCAAGCTAAGGGTCACAACCTGGTCGCATACCGCGACTCATCAACCGGCCCCCGTCCTGAATCTTACAGTGAGGATGTGGAGACATCTCAGAGCTTTGCCACACAGGAGGCTAAGGAGGATCACTTCAGCGAACTGAAGTCAGCTGCTGAGTCCGGCATGGACTTCAGCTCTCGCTGGTATATCAACGAGAATGGCACAAACGTGGGAAACCTTTCAGACGCTAAGACTCGCTCCATTGTGCCCGTCGAGCTGAATGCCATCCTTTACTGGAACGCCAAGATTATTGCCGAATTCCACTCCAAGGCCGGCAACATTGAGAAAATGACGGAGTACGAAACCAAGGCACAAAAGATACAAGAAGTAAGTAACTTCCACTACTCCCCATTCCGATAATTATGTGAATCTTATTAACCTTCCAACTTTGCAGGCAATTCAAGCGGTGTTGTGGAACGAGGAAGCCGGTTGCTGGCTAGACTATGATTTGATCAACGACAAGCCACGTAACTACTTCGTTCCCACCAATCTGTCACCATTGTGGGTTAAGGCATACAACATTTCCGATTCGGAGAAAATCTCCACAAAAGTTCTCAGCTATATTGAGGAGAACGGACTAGACAAATTCCCGGGTGGCGTGCCGAATACTCTGTATCAGACGGGTGAGCAGTGGGACTTCCCCAATGTGTGGGCACCAATGCAGTACATTCTTGTCGAGGGTCTGGACAATCTGGGCACACCAGAGGCAAAGGAGCTGTCCAGGAACTGGGGCCAACGTTGGGTCAAGTCCAACTTTGAGGCATACCGCGAAACTCGCGCGATGTTTGAAAAGGTGAGATAAAAAATACTAAGAAAAATTGGAAAACAAATTAGGAAAGTTAGGAAAAGTAGTAAACATTTAATTAAAAAGCAAGCATTAACAAAAAAATATTCAAATTAAGAGAAAATGGAAAGGCAAAAATTAAGAAAACTCCCTGGACATAGAAAAGGGTTTTAGCTTTGGCATTTACACTTTTTTTTAAAATACTTGGAACTTCCTAAAAAATCCTTTTAAAAATGATGCCATAAACATAAAGAAACTTAAAAAAAATCGGACCACCTGAAAAATTAAAAATGGAAATTCTTTAGGGGAAATATCTCTGAAATTTTAATTGCAGATTTTCTAAGTTGAATTTCCTGATTTTAGAAAATCGCATGAGGTACCGTAACTTATGTTTAATCCGACAAAACTTTTATTTCCAGTATGATGCGGAGAAGTTTGGAGGACATGGTGGCGGGGGAGAGTACGGAGTGCAGAAGGGCTTTGGCTGGACCAATGGCGTGATTATTGAATGGCTTGCAAAATACGGAGGTCAGATGTCTCTGAGCAACGCGGGCGCCGCAGGTGATGAGGAGCAATAAAACGGCCTTACTATGCCTTGAAACATCGACGCTATCATCATTTAATACGCATTGAATCCGAGCATCAGTCCCTTCCAGACTTGGGCTGATCTCACACAAATTCATTCTTCATACATACTTAGATTTAAATCGAAGCTTACCGAGACGCTCAAATCCCTAGAGGATAAGGACTGCTCAAAATACCAAAACCATCACGTCAGCGCGTAACCATTGTCTATTAAATATTAAATAGTCTAAGCACTATACCTCTTCCTCTTCCTGTCACTATCACTGTCGCGCTCTCTTTCTTACTGTCTTTAACCTACGTCGCTCTCTTCGCATCGTCAACAAACAATCAACGATGTCTTCGACTCAGAACTATGAACTAAAACTGTCAACTACTTAAGCATCTACTCTCAGCAATCACCAACCAAGGACTAACACTAAATGATTGATGTCCCGGAACCAGATCTAATGTCAGCCACGATCGCACACACTTGTCTATACCTATATACAATATATATATATCTCGCTTATCATTTGTCTTCGAATTTGCCTTCGCCTTGCCTCGTCTCTCGCCACGCATCTGTGTCTGTTCTTTCAAGTTTCTAAGAGTGTTACATCTAAATATGCCGGCAAATTCTTTACGTAAGTGTCTAAATGATCATTTGTACTAAAATTTTGTAATATAATTAATATTTGCTCATCCGATAATTTACACAACAGTAAAATATCATATTCGAATACTAGTTTTTTTTAATAGCATAACAAAGCTTTTATTTTAATATTTAATACTTGGCCTAATTTATCAAGAAAATGCTATACTTATTTGCTTTTTGGGATTCCCATCCTTTACTTAACCCAATAAATTTCTATCTAATTACGGGTCTCTAATAACAACTGGTTTTTCATTCGTACAGTGCGGAGCAGTCGACTAATCACTGTGCTGGGAGCGACCGCTGTGGCGTTTGTCGGAATATTCGCCGGACGATTCATTTGGTGAGGTGAGATACAATTGATTATTAATTTAAAAAAACGAATAGCAACAAATTATAATGATCATTTTTTTATGTATTTTTGCCTTACTTTTTTATTTTAGAAATGAACTGCGAGACAACTGTTATGGAAATTGTGATTCCCCCTTCCGTTTGCATGTCTGTGTGTGTGTTTATTGTTCCAATTACATGATAAATCATTTCAGTTTTTGTTTTGTTGAAAGCACGCAGATTGCAGTATTAGTTATCAATTTACACTTGAAATATTGTTAGTTAAAGTGAACAGAATTTAAATTTTTTTATTAAAATTAATATGTCAAACAAATATTTAGTTATATTTGAGCATGCCTAAAATAATATCCTCGCAACCCCCATGAAGATACAATGTTTTTATCAACAACAATTTGATGTATTTTTGATGTTAATTGTTAACAAAAATTGCCAAATTGTTTGCTCTTATTTTGAAATAAATACACAAAATATATTTTTGAATGAAGAAATGTTTGTCGCCTTGTTTACTATAAAATGCATTTAATTAATCTTTTTACACTTATTTCCAACTTGCAGGCGAAATTGGTTTAAATAAACAAATGGGAAAAAATCACACAAGCATCGAGTGTACACAACTTTTTATTATTTTTTATATGTATATTTTTATAAGTATTTTTGTTTTGCTTGCGCTAAATTCTTTAATGGAAACGTACCTACCAACCTACAAAAAAGGAGCTAACACGACACATAAAAAAGGTATTGTAAAACTAGAGGACTGAGTTACATCGTTACATCTTTACATTAATTGCAATCTTAGCGAATTTTTGCGTTTGGATATGACTCGGTTCAGTGTGTCAAGGGGATATAAATAATCAAAATAAAAGATTAATTATAGTACACAACAGTACACAGTACATATACGAAAAAACAAAATAAATAGTAACCGACTAGTTTGACTGCGGCGGCTCGTGACTAAAGTAGGGAGCGGTGTTTGGCGTGAGCAACGTGTGACAGATATCACAGACCCGGGCGACACGTTTCCGTGGTCCCGATGGCACCGTTTTCGTTAGACATTTATCGCAGTAAATGTGTCCGCAGTGGCGGCAATGGATTTTCCGCACCATCACTGTAAAGTTTGCGTTACACGTGGGGCAATTGTTCACATCATCGTCGTCCTGCCAGCGCACCTCTGTGTCGGCATGACGCAGCTCCTCCAAGGACATCTACAACAAAAGAAATGCTTATTTAATCCTAGTTTGATAAGATTATTGTGCGATTACATATAAGAAAATAATAAACTCTTATCTAACTAATATTATTATAATCGAACTTATAAATCACCTGAAGTGTTTGCGATAGTTTAACGAAATCTTTTTGCACTGTTTCCATCGTGGACAACTCCTCCTGAAGTGTCTTGATTTTTGACTTGTAGTCTGAATTAGTTTTTCCTAGTTTCTCCTGCAAATCCAACAGATTGTTAATTTAAGCAATGGAGAAAGGCGTTTTCTGTACTTACGTTGGCATCCTGCAATTCTATAATCTCAACACGGCACTCGGACAGCTGCTTGTTTAGTTCAACCTCCTTGCGCTCCAATAGTGTTTTCGATGACTCATACGATTGCACGGCGACCAGGTGCTCCGTAACGCGATCTCTGCAGGGATTATCAATGTATTTAGGTAAGTTTGGGTTAAACCGTGATGCACTTACTGCAGCGACTTAATATCTAATTGCACTTTGCGCTTGTAGGCCCGTCTCTCGTTATTGCTTTCGTCGAGCTGGGAGCGGAGTATTTGGATCTCATCCAGCGAGGTGACACACTTTTGTTTCTCGTATTCGCTACTTACACGAGCCTGGATTAACTCGCTCTGCTGACGCAGCATTAGCTCCTGTAGCTCAACAACGGTATTTGGGAGATTTATGTACTGATTCTCAATTTCCTCCGATGTCGCCAGATAGCGACCGGACAGAAAATCATTATCAGCTTGCAGTGTCTCTAGTTGCTGGTTGACCCGTTCCCGCTCGTCTGTGACGCGCTGCAACTGCCGCATGACTTCCTCCTTGGTCTCTAGGAACTTTTGCTGCATGTTCAAAAGTTGCTGTTCGTTATTCTTAACCTGTTCGCGCAGGCATTGTACTTCACTCTTGTGGGCTTCACGTTTCGCTTGCCACTGATTCTCCAAATCATTTCGCAGTGCTGCCTCCTTGCTCAATTGCTCTCGTGACTCAACAAGTTGTTTTTGTATGGCATCCAACTGTTTTTGCTGCTGTTTGACTTGTGCACTCAACTCTTCCGAATGCCTTTCTAATGTGGAACAGGAGTTGCAAGTGGATGCTATCAAATCAGTAGATGTGGACTTGTGTATGGCATCTCCATCATCGATTATTGTTGAGGTTGCCTCCTCCTTGTGCTCTGTCGTTACGGCTTTGGCCTGCAACTGCTCGTCAGTTTCGCGCAACTTCTCCTTTAGGGCCTTCATTTCCTCCTGCAGTTGTTCCACTATTGAATGCATCATTTCGGCATCCTCGGCAGCCTGTTGGGTTGTACATACATACATTGATTAACACGATTATCTACTATGTGCATATGTACTCACATATTGTTTAACATTATTCTTAGCTGTGCCCCGCGTATTTCCATCAGGAGTCTCTTGCTGAAAGCTGTTGTTCAACGAATCGCTGCCCAATTTTCGAACGGATCCCAGTGTCCTTTTCACCTGATTAAGGACATGTGGCGCCAAACCGCCTGATGACTCTGCTGGCTGCTGCATCAGCTGAAGCTGCTGCTGTTGCTGGCGTAGTTGCTCCAGTTTGATGCGCTCCAATTCAGCCTTGTACGTAGCCGATTCCTCAATAGTATCCTGCACCAACTGTTGCAGCGATGATATCTCCTCCTGAGCTCTTAAATCCTTGAGCTGCATTTCGTTCTCTGATTTTAGATCAGCCACCATTACGTGAGTCTTTAGCTCATCCAATTCCTCTTGCAACTGCTTCCTCTCCGCCTCCTTTTGCATATAGAGCTCCTTCATTTTTGCGCGCTGCGTATTGAACTCATTCTGCATTTTGCGCATATCTGCTTGGAGCAGCTCCAATTTATGCTGGTATGTCGCGTCATCGCCTCCTGAAAAAGAGATTTACATCAACCAAATTCAGCAACAATTGTTGATCATTCAATTACCATTTGAGACGTCATTCTTGGCATCTGACGTGCTCTCGTTTTCTTCCATTTTACAATAATTTGGGTAAGGCAAACGAAAAAAACAACAACTATGTTTAGTTTACACCAGGGCTGCAAAACATTACAGGTAGCGATGAACGCTCATCGTGCACATCGCGATGGTTATTGCAGTTTAACAGGCTTTTATGAAATTTTCAAAATTTTCGGAATGAGAATTAGGGTCATGATCATAAGTATTTTTTAAACACATGTAATTTTGTAATAAATGTATAATTAACCATGAACTACATACTTGAAAAACTATTGCAGTTGAGAAATATCGATAGGGTTTGGAAATGAGACTATCGATATTACAGTTGATGTATATCGAATGGTTTGCTGTTTATTGCGCACCTCTAATGCACATGTGTTTTGGTTGACGTCGAAATTCACAAAGTACGCAAATATCAGATTTAAACAACAAATAGCGTCAAAAACAGCGTAAAAATGGTAATATATGCTGCATTGAATACATAATACTCAAATGCTAAGTGTATTTAAATTGTAGGTAAAAGGGAAGAAACCATATATTGACCGCAAAAAAGCCGTCACATTTCACTTGGTGCATCGCAGTCAACACGATCCGTTGGTCACCGATGAAACAGCTCCACAGCGTGTGCTCTTGGAGGCCGGTGCTCGGCAGTCGCAGGGCAAAGCACAGAATGAAACGCCAAGCGATCCGGCGAAACGCCAAGAGGAACTTAAGAAGTTTGGGATTCACTTTGATGATGACTACGACTACATGCAGCATCTAAAGAAACGTGAGAATGATGTAGTCTGGGAATATATGGAGAACCCGAACCAAGCCAAAAAGCCAATCGCAGAGGAATCCAAGAAACGCAACATGCTTTCGCTTCCCAGTTCGGTCTTTGCCAGTGAGTTCGAAGAGTCAGAGGGCATGTTAAACAAAGCGGCACCGCAGCCTGGACCACGACCTGATTGGGATCCCGACGTAGTGGCAGCTCTTGATAGTGATTTTGAGGACAACGAGGAGTTGGACGATGATTTTGTCATGCAAGCGATGGGCGGTGATGGGGACGATGATGATGATGAAGAAGGGGATGATGATTGGGAAGACGAGGACGCGGAAGATGATATGGATATTGATTCGGATAATTTAAATGATGATGATGATAACGCCGACGAGCTTATGGACCGTCTCGCTCCGCTGATGCGGAAAGGTCGCTTTGACGATGAAGAAACCAAGTCGCGCTTCACTGAATACTCAATGTCATCCAGTGTTATCCGACGTAATGAACAGCTATCCTTGCTGGATGATCGCTTTGAACATTTTTATGCCAGCTACGATGATCCTGAGCTTGGTGATCTTGCCTTAGAGGACATTGAAGGCAACTGGCACCAAAAGCATCCTGTTGTTATGCAGTGTTTCAAGGAATTCAAAAAGAAAACCGATGATTTGAGCTACGATAAAGAATGGGATCGTGAACGCATCAAAAAGTATGATAATGTTGTGGATGGTGAGCAGGACCCAACAGAGGAGCTAGTTGATTACGAGGTGGATGATGCCAAGGAAAAGAAATGGGACTGTGAGTCCATATTATCTACCTACTCAAATATTTATAATCATCCCAAACTGATTGATGAGCCGCGCTCCAGTCGTCGGCCTGCGCCTATCCAAATCGATCCGAAAACCGGTCTGCCCGCAAATGTGTTGCGTGGCGGCGTCGATGGCCAGCTAACGGCAAAAGCACTAGCCAACCTTGCCGACGATTCACCAAATGCAACAGGTCCCAAATCACTCTGTGCCAAATCTGTGCTATCCACGCTCAGTGTTCTGTCCATTCGCCCCAAATCCGAAACTCCCGAAGAGAAACGAGAGCGAAAACGTTTGCTAAAGGACTATCGCACCGAACGTCGCATTGAAAAGAAGGCCAACTCAGAGGCATTCAAGGAGGAGAAGAAGCGCCAGACAAATGTGAAGATTAACCAGCGTACGAATCAACAGGGATCTACAATCGTCTGAACAGCGTCAGGTCCGCCGTTAAGCTTAAGTTTTCAAATGAAAAAGATAGTTTTAAATTCTGTTTTAATCATAAATTAAACACGAACATGTATTTTTTACATAAATATGTATGTTTAACTCAGTTGCTAAATAATTGTAAAAATTTCTTTTACAATATTTTTTCATTTTCTCCACCAATTAAGTCAACATCAGCATGCTAAGCATGGGTAACCCGACTTATTCATAGCCTTTGCAAAAGTATCTTGATTTGTATTGATTCCGGCTATTGGTTTTAAATATAATATGATGTGTTTTAAATTTGGATCATAACAAAATGAAGTTGTTAATAACAAACATGAAATATGATAGTAACATTAAAGACTATTTACTATTGTTTATTTGCATACTACTCTTTGATATCGACAGAGAACTCAAACCTTAGCCTATGTTCATAAATAGATAACTTAGAGCCACGCGACAATTAGTCACAAGCTAAACAACATTTCCTCGGGCTCTGCTTTAGGTCTATTGGGGCCAACTGCACCCGGGAACCAATTGGCGTCGTCGACCGATTTGCTGAAAAGCAAACAAACGTACACTTGTATGTATGCAAAATCATTTAATTGATACTTTCACTTGTTATACCCTCTATACTCCCATGAAATACCTTTTTTTTTTTGTTAAAGAAAGGTATGTGATTTATAATATGTAAATTGTACAAATAAAGTTATTCGAGAAGTACACTGTGAGGGGTATCTCAAAGTCGGGCAGAGTTCGTATTTGGTTTGTTGTGACTTACAGCAACAAATTGTCATAACAAATGCTTTCGCCTGCTCCCATGAAAGATACGACTTAAAATTTCTCGTATGTATGTACATATATTATATAAAATACACACTTAATTATAAATGACAATATATGTATGTATGTATGTGCATTAGACTAAGTATATTTTAGTCCTAAAAACACCATATAGGCCTTCCCATGAGACACGACAAAAGGCAGGCACGATTTCCAGCTAGATAACTAGCCACGACCAGGTACTTAAATATGCAAGGTGGGTGTTGGTACTGGAAAGTCCCTATACTTCATTTGCACCTGTATGTACATTTGCTCAGTCTAATACACGCCTACAATTACAAATATGTGTTATATAGTGAAGTCTTTAGTATAACTTTTGCATTGCATTTTGGCAGGTTGGTGGAAATTTTAAATTGGAAATCCCAACGTCAATCAAAAATGCATTACATAAGAAATGATCTTAATTATTACAACATTAATTTCGTATTTGTAAACATTATAATTATCACAATTATCATTTCCATAATTTATCATAATTAATGGCTTTGATTGCGAATGATTAAAATCCACAATTCACATGGCCATATTTCCATGGCGCCTAACGGAACCTAACACCAAATTGGAACCAAGCTCAAGCTCACACGCTTTCCCTGCACGATACTCGGCAACTCCTTGTAAATGGAAACCGTCACAGTTGTCGTGCCCATGCCTCCGTCTCCTTTTCCTTATCTGCCCCTGCCTCCATTGGGCTGGCGGCCAGCGCCGGCGTCGCCGTTTTGCCGTTTGCTGTTGACTGTTGGCATCGCGTTCGGTTAAAGTGGCAAGAAAGCAGCAAAGAAATTCGCGCATTTTCAGTTGTGTTCAGTTCCTGAACGAAGCCGAAGGGATTCAAACGCGCGTCGGCCAACAGACGCGGTAATTTCCACATGATTATTACTATTATTGCTGTCCAGTTGAGAGTTGGCTAATAAGTGTTCGTGACAAAGTTGAAAAGTCAAATAAGATTCATAGCCAAAGCAAACAAATGTTTGATTATCAATTGTAAAAAAAGCAACTTAAATATTATTGTTTTTGTGCTTGTGCCAAAACCTAAAACAGTTACTCATCGAAAGCCCATACCCTCAACCAAGTCAATGCCTATTCCTATTCCCATTCCTATTCCTTGTGAACTCGTGAAATGTCATGAAATGTCGTGAAAGCTCGTCTGAGGCCGTTAAAAAAGTTGCGATGAGTGCGTACAAATAAAAGAACGATTGAAGAACATAAACTGTTTCTTTTGATATCATTTAAAATAAATTTATAATAATCAAGGAGTATAAATTAGTTACGTGTGAATGAATTTAATGTTGATGTTTAATTAATATAAATGGTTTTCCAGATTTAATTACTGAAATACACGTACATACATACATACATACACACAGAAACAAAGAATTTAAAATCTTTTATCGTGGCGTGCATAAAAAATAAAATATTTAAGCTATTATCAACTGTAATCAAAATAGCAATAAAACACTGATCTTGATTTAAATATGCATGCTTACATATGTATATAGAGAAAGATATGTAGATAGAGAGAAATCTAGAGATCTACGGATCTACATACTAAAGTGTGTGCCTCTTCTACTTGGGCTTAGCCGGATATGCTTCATCTTGCGGTCCACTCATTGAAGTGAAATTTTTAATTTGAATGGCGAGAAGTGTCATTTCCAGTCCCATTGCCATTGCCAGTGACAGTGATAGTGCCAATGTCAATGTCGGTGTCGGATTCGGTGTCGCTGTTCGTCTCAGTTCTTATAGACTATATACCCAATCTATCTATACTGGTATGCAAGTTCCGTAAATTATATCTACTTATAACTGATATTTTTAGGTGACTTTGACTCTTGCAAACTTAATTGATGTCAATTGTATTGCAAGTGTACCCAATTCTAGAGATTACACGATGACTTTGATACTGTCACTGTCACTTAGAGTAGCATGCCCATTGTGATCTAATCAAAGGATCCTTTCGCCAACTCCTGTCAACAAGCTTATTTTATTAACTTTAAATTTCCGTTGCTCATATTGTCAAAAATTCTATAGACAGCGATAACAATAACGATAACGATAATGCTTAAAGTGTGCGCGCTTAAGTGAAATCGGCACGCGATTCAATTGTCTCGTCCATTGACTGTTGGCGCGAAGTGTGCCACAATTACAGCCACAGTTATACATATATGTATGTGCATATGTATGTGTGTACATGAGTGGCCGTCCGTCTGGCGAGCTTCAACATCGTGCTAGTGGCAGCTATATCATCTTACGAGCACGCCTCCCACACAGATGGCCCGATAATCGCACAATCTATGAACATATGTGCATATCCGACAGCAGAAATCATGAGATAAAAAATTGTACACACTCTCAGTATGCACAAATACACAGTACTCATTTGTTTGTGTGTGTGTGTGTGCTCCCACAGATGTCATACATGTCCGCTTTGTGGACATCGGATTCTTTATTTTATATTAGAGCGCGAAGTGAGCTCGTATCAAGTCGAGCTGGATCCCCGGTGTCAAATAACCAAACAATAATACATATAACAACCTGACGCAAACATAATTAACTAACAACTGAATACCTAATAGTTCGAAAATCGTGAAGTAATCCCAATCGCATTTCCCTTCGTATTGTGCTCGTTTCCGAATGTGACGAAATTTAAAAATAAAATAGCAATTTTAATTTAAATAAAAATTTGGAATACAAATCAAATAGAAAATTTAACATCGCTATCACTGTCGCTATATCGTGTTGCAGATTTTCTAAAGCGAATTATGAAATTCCCACGTCGATGTAAAGTGAGATGATTTGAGGTTTGGTTTCATTTTCTGTTCCGTCGACAACATCATGCTGGGCAAATACAACACAAAGGCATTCATATCGCTTGGATTGACATTCATACTGATGTGGTGAGTTCCCATTACAACTGTTCCTTTCTAACAAAAATAACCCCCCAGATCAAAGGAGTAATAATCCTCTATGCATATGGTAGATTAAATTTACTTTTAATCAACTCACATTGTAAACTTGCCTTTTTTATTTATATGCAATTGACCCTCCCAATTTCAAATTTCCCTGTTAACAGTTAAAGAAACATTTATTTGTGGTATATTTACTTACAATCAAGGCTCCAAATTTTGGAAAAGGTGCTTAGGAGTTAAGAGCAAATTTTCCGTTTGTTTCGCGAACCGTTTTCAAAATCGTCTAAAGCAAAGGTTTTGGCTCGAGCTTTGTTTTTCTTAATTATATTCCATTCTTTATTAATTTTTGAAAGCAAATAAAAATTAATAAGATATTCCTAATTTTTATGATTTTACTAATTTTCTTTGGTTGACTGAAACACTATTGTTTGACTAAATATAACCAATGTATTAACCCAGCCCGCGGCACTATCATATACAGTGGCTCACAGCTTAAAGTATGCACCCTTATTTTTGCTTTAACTGCTTTGTTAGTAGAGTTATCACAATAAAAAAAATATATTTGGAAAGGTCGTGTAAATTCCGTTTGAATGACACAAAACTTTTTTAACCCATTGAGTACCCTTGGAAAATTTCGAATTTATGTAAAAGTCACTTTTCAAAACTTTTTTCCTCGATTTTTTCCAAAAATGTTGGGATGCAAAAAAATGCTTGGAACAATTCAAAGAGCAACTGCAAAAAAAAGTTTTCAAAAATATTTTTGCTAGTATTTTTTATAATTTTTTGAAAACCCCAAAAATTACCATTTTTCTCATTTTCACGCAAAAAGTGCCTTTTTTGCAGTTTTCAAAAAATTATAAAAAATACTATCAAAAATATTTTTGAAAATTTTTTTTGCAGTTACTCTTTGAATTGTTCTAAGAATTTTTTTGCATCCCATTGGAAAAGATCGAGGAAAAAAGTTTTGAAAAGTGACTTTTACATAAATTCTAAATTTTCCAAGGATACTTAATGGGTTAAAAAAAAGTTTTGTGTCATTCAAACGGAATTTACACGACCTTTCCAAATATATTTTTTTTATTGTGATAACTCTACTAACAAAGCAGTGAAAGCAAAAATAAGGGTGCATACTTTAAGCTGTGAGCCACTGTATGTATAAACATTTAGAAATTGCTGAGTATAAGAATATCAATATTAAATAAGTTTGCTAGATACACATATGTATAAATGTATAATGTTTAAAAGTGCTTAGTAAAAGATAATTTCTAAAAAAAATAAAATAATATGAGACTTAACAGTTTAGGTGTAAGTAATTGTAATGCACTTTATTACATACAGAAATTAGTGTCTCTTTAAATGTTGACAATTTACTGGGCATTTAAGGCAACAATCAACAGATTCCTGTATGCAAATCATTTACATTTCTCAATGTAGATTCGTATACTCAAATCAATCGGAAATACTATCGCTTTAAGTCAAGAGGCCATTATTATTTATCCTGCAATTGCTTCTAGCCTTAGTACCTATAGAAAAAATCGATGCCAAGCTTAAAAGAATAGTTTGCATAAAAAAACAAAGATAGGAAGATATAATATATCTGGAGAAAAGCACGCATATTACACATTTACATACTTTAAGGGGGGAAACCAGTTAAGATTATTCAAAACTTTCGAATTTTTTTTATTGCGTTGTTCAAGAATTTTTTCAATTTGCGGAAATCCTAGCTCAAAAAGTTATTGCCGAATCAATCTGAAAATTTGTGTGAATATTTTTTATTCAAGTACAAGGAAGGAACCACATTTCGGAATGATATTAAGTAAAATATTTTTTTTTTCAAACTTTTTTGGCCAAAGATAAAAAATAATGATTTTGAATTAAAATTGCGACATCCACTACCGGCGGAAATGGATTCGAAAAAATTTGTATGTGTAGTTCAAATAGTTCAAGCTTAAACGAATTCTAACTATTTTTTCTCAACTAAAAAAATCGCAAAGAACACACGAATTTCAGCCTACTTAACTGGTTTCCCCCCTAAGGTAGTTTTGACGTACATCCAAATCCGATTCTGTTTGAAATTCAGCGGAAACGGAAATCCGTTTTAGCAAATAACGAACGGCTTGATTGATTTTTGTTCTAAGGAAGACATTCTGCTAAAATGGGTAAAGGTATAGTAGTAGCTCTGCCGGATGGAAAGTGTTGTTGTTGCACAGTGACATTCTATGCTTGGTGGCGTTTTCTCCTAGTCGTAATGCAAATCACTTTATGTCACAGTTTCTAAATTGCAAATGCGCCATTTTGTTTCGACTTTCGGAGGAATACTCGCATGATACCGAGCAAATCGGAGTATTGGCAAGCTATTTGACAAACCCAGGCAAGGTCAAATCGAATCACAGAAAATGAGGTACCAGCACGAATATTGGCTAACTTAAAGGTTGTCCCAGTGGTTGTCAGGAAAGTGGTTGAAAGGAAAAATTTTGCATGCATGAAATTTATGAAATATATTCACAACAAGACAGACCCAGACACGAAGTAAGTTAATTTCCAGTTCAGACTTAAATTGACAAAGTTTTTACAAAACAACAAACAAAACAATAGTTGCATGTACCCCCGATGACTAAACTGGGCCTGAACAACCATCGACCATACCATCGACCAACTACCTCATATCCAACCTGCTCATGTGAGATGTATTTGGCATAGCTATTGCTATTATATAGTATTATATCCGATTGGCTTGTTTTTTGGCCACTTTCAGGATTAGTGAGGCCACGGACACCTACATGAACAACAACAACTACAACTACAACTACACAACGAAGCCCCGAGTGGTTCTTCCGCCTAATTATGTCAAGGGTAAGTGTGCAATATTTGTGTACTTGGCCGAGTCTCTCTCTAAAACTGCATTTCGACTGAGTTCTTTTTATTTAATATTTGCGTTGTTTGTTTCTTTTTTTTTTTTTGTCCTTTCTTTGGTATCTCAATCACGTTTCATTACCTTTTTTCCCCCCATTTTCCACGGTTGTAAGTTAATTGCATGGACTTTTTAGGATTTGGTTTATTGCCATTGTTGGAGTTGGAACGTTGCGTGTGGCGTTTATCGTGACGCAGGCAATTTCAGGGTCTTTCACCATAGAGCCCCGCTTTTTGTTTTAGCTGGAATATATTCGCTTAATTTCTGTAATTACTACTTATGAACATGTATGTCCTTTCATAGTGTATATATTATGTACATATGTATGTATAAATGTAACTGTCATTGACAAAGACAGAAGTGAGAACTTTTGCGATCGATTAAACCGAATGATGACATAGGAATTTATTTATTTATTTGACTGTATTTCTACTATCGATAATCATTATTTATTAATCATAATTCATCTTCAAAATATGTGTATATTAAACATATCTTAAGAAATTTTTCTTTCACTGATGAAGACAGTCACTTCTTTTGGAGCCCTTTATCCTTAAAAGTAGTCATATGTACACTCTCTCGCATATCTCTGCGAACACATTTTTTACTTATTAAGTACCCATTAAAAAAATCATAATCATAATCTTCAAATTTTTTCAAGAATTTTTTTTTTATCAACATTTTTTTATTAAAAAATCGAGCATAAAAATGTATTAAGTAGACTTTTACATAAAATTAAAATTTTCCATGGGTACTTAATGAGTTGAGCAAATTTTTTCATCATTCAAAAATAATTTAAGCGACCTTTCCAATTATATTTTTATTACTGTGAAGACTTGACTTACATAGCTGTTAAAGTAAAAAAATAGGTGTACGCAGAGATATGCGAGTGAGTGTATGAAAAATATTATTATAAAAGTAAAGGTGTTTTTGAAACACTACATAAATGCATATGTGATGTTACTATATAGCTTGACAGTACGTTACCACTACTTGGCCATATAGTCAAAAATGTTATAGGTAATTAGAGGAAACCAACGCCTCGCTTTTTATCGATTTTGACTATTTCGTAACACTGCTTAAACGGTCTTAGAGATGGGCGTGGGCCGCATTTTTCAGGACCGGGCCGACCCGAGTTTGAAATTCCCGGTGGAAAAAAGGCCCAAGTCCGCCCGATAACTTTGTTGTGAAGCCCAAATCCGCCCATCACGGCCTGAAAAGATAAAAAAAAAAAAATAAATTTTAATTTATATCAAATTTTTATTTAAAAATAAAATCTTGTCCAAATTTCGTTGCGCAATGGTTAAAAAATTAAAATGAACGCTCCGTACCAATCATTGAATTACTTATTCAGTCATTTGTGAACTTTATCGTTCTATTGGTTGGATGCTCATGAAATTAACGTCTGTCTTTGTTCAGGAATTAAATCAAAAATTCACAGAATTCCGGTAGCAAAAAAGTGCAATAGATTTTGACGTGTTCCGGGCTTTAAAGTTAGGCCCGAGCCCGGCCCGAGCCCTACAATTTTGTAAAAGGCCCATTTGTCCTAAGGCCCGGCCCGGACCGGCCCAACCCGTGACCATCTCTAAACGGTCTATTAAGGCCCTATTCTCCTTCAGCTTGCTGTTTTTGGACCTTTTTTGAAAAAATTCTCATTTGAAAACGCAAAAAGATATTTGAATTTTGTTTTTTTTATTTAATTAGTAATGAATGAAAGAAAATAAAAAATTTTTTTTGCCTCGACACGAGGGGTGTTCAAAAAGTAATGAGACTTCAAAGTTGGGGGTTGAAAAAAAAGGTGTCGTCACGGCGGCCACGATTCCGGGTCTCCGGAGCGTCGGAAATGAAAAAAAAAACGGGGTTATAATCAGTATAGATGTAATTCTGGCTCGTAGTAAAATAAAAATTTTGCGATTTTTTTTGACAAAATGGCGGTCACTTGAAATTGACAAATCGATTTGGACCCATTTTTTTGTAGTTTAGTGTAAAAAAAAAAAGTAAAATAAATCGCAAAATTTTTATTTTACTACGGGCCAGAATGGTGACAATTCTACGTCGATTAAACTTTGTTTCATCCAAATCGGTTCAGTAGAACTGGCGGAATCGTGGTCGCCAGCTCGAAAAACGTGGTTTCGAGATAAACGCGTTCAAAGTTTTGACTCCACGTGCATTAACATTAACATTGCTGGACAAAAAAGGCCATAACTCCTAAAGTACTTCGAATTTCAAAAAACCCTTTTAGGGTTATATTCTTAAATATCCAAGCTATAAAAAAATGCAAAAAAAAAAAGTCGAAAAAAATATTTTGCTGAAAGAGAATAGGGCCTTAATTAACTTGAAAAACGACTGATGCTCAAAATTGTTAGATCATTCTCAACCACATTCGGACCCAGTCAGACTGCTTATATTATGTGTTTTAATTGTGTAAATGAATTAGCGCACGAATTTCCATTTAATTTGTTATTCGAAGTTACTTAAGTAAACATAATATAAGCTGTTGATACCTCTTGAGTACTAAAATTCCGAGGATACTAGTATAATATAGTAGCCCGATTCGCCCTCAATATCATGATGGATTTGCAATTTCAATTGTGTGGATATATTTAATAATAAAATCTTATAATTTTGGTATCATATGTCTATTTGCAGAAATGCGGCCGCCCTCTAAGAAGGGCTCCCCAGTGATAGTAGACTTTAGCATATTTGTTGTTGATATTAACTCAATTAATGTAGAGGATATGGACTTTAGGTAAGTGTCATTCAGCAATGCCTGAACTTTATTTATTTATTTATTCAGTCATTGTATATTCATTTACAGAGTTGACATGTTTATACATCAACGTTGGATGGAATCCCGACTGGAAATATCCGATGACATATTCGAAGAGGGGGACGACTATGTCACATTACTTCCTGAGTTTTTTGACAACCTCTGGCAACCGGATCCCTATTTTCTAAATTCAAAAATTGCCGGTAAGTTTAGGTATTCAAAATGAATATGAACTTACTTAGCGGTGTGCTGTCCCTATTATTACTTATATACATAATTAGTGAAGTGAGTGCATATGGGCTACGATAGGGGGTATGATAGGTGCATAGCTAAAACTTTTTAATAGATAGATATCACTAATTAGTAATGTCTGTAATGCACCCTTCACTTATCTATGCATTTAATTTGTGTATAATAATATGGTGTTTTTTTTTACTTTTGATTTTCATTGTTTTAAATATTTCCAAATACAATAAAAAATCAAAAAACAATGCAAACTTCTACTAGGATTTGGAAGTCCATATATTGCCTCAACTTCTCTGCTACGCTATAAGGATGAAAGAGAATCTAAAAATTTTCATCTAAACAAAACTTTAAGTATACTTACAAACAAACCTAGATTGTGTTTATTTGTGTTCAAAAATCAAAACACACCCAAAAGAGATCACAAATTATCTCATTTGCAATCAGATTGATAAGACACATACCCGAAGATACTTACTTCGGCAAGCCGAACATTAAATACCCTTGCAGACCAAAATGGTCTAGTGGCATCAATTTCAATATAAATAGATGTTCGACTTGAGTATATTCGTAAAATAAAATCGTTTTAAAATCCAATTTAAATAAAAAGTATCTGCAAGGTTATGTAATATTCCCACATGCTTCTGTATATCCAAGTGGTTAAATGTAATCGTTCTAATCTAATTCGAATAAAAACGTTTTTTTAGCAAATACTCGTACCCATTGCTATAAAATCGTCCATTGTAAGATCACTTATACCACTTTAATATGTCTGGCATTGCAATTTCATTTAGGACCCATGCTTTCTAGTTACCTTCACACGATTGGCTTCAATTATTTTAGCAATTCACAACAATGTTCACATAGTCAAGATTGGTTTTCACAGTTGAAAATTGCATTTTCTTTTTTCTCTATAATTTTACATTTGTTTCGCAACTCAAACACATCCGAGGTCTCCGTTTATCATCTGAAGAAGTGTAAAAGCGAATATTTACTGTTGCTTCCAATTGTAATTTGACAAGCTGCTTGTCTTTGAACTGAGGTCTTATTATCATTTTGTTCAAATTAATTCAAAATTAATTCCGTCCATATAACTGGTAGATTTCTTGGAACTTTTTCGAGGGAACTGAACTTTATCAAACATCAATTATCTTCTCTAAAAATTACCCGATAGATATAAAATTTAAATCAAACAATCACAAATTCGTGGGTTAAAACAACAGGTGTGGCACTGAAAATACGTATAGGCTGATTCAGCGTTGTGAACGTTACATTTGCACGCATATTTTCATGTTAAAACTGATAAAGCTCGAGATCAGATTAGATTTTAATCAAATTTTTTGGAAAATGAAGTACTTTGTGAGTACTTTTAGACCTATTTTAAAATACAACCCTAATTCTTTTTTTAAAAAAGTTGTGTTTGCTTAAAGTTTCGTTGCGGACGTTACAAAAAATGGAAGCATAATTTCTGGTCAATGTGCGTTTGCAGATTTATAAGCGAATTTTTCATATCAAACAAAATAAATTCAAATACAAAATATTCAGTAGAACATGTGACAAAATAAATCAAAACTAAATTTTTTGTCTCTTGCGTTGCGTGTCCATTTTTACTTAAAATTATTAATATCTATTATGTTTCCAATATGGCTTTTATCTTAAATGATGTCACTCTTAGAATTGTTTGAAGAATTTTTCTGCATCAAATTATTTTTTTTTAAAAATCGAGAAAAAAAGTTGAAAAATATACTTTTTTTAAAGCTCAAAATTTTCTATGGGTACTACTGGGTTAAAGAAATTGTTGTATCATTCGAACGGAATTTAAGTGAAT
>JBAMBJ010003139.1:0-223010 GCA_037043495.1 Drosophila recens | reverse complement strand
TAAATTGGATCATATTCGTCGTACTCTTTACTAATGTCATCACTCAATGGAAGTTAAGTTCCAGCTCGATCAATACATGCGATATTCGCATTGTACATTTGTATGTTTATGTGTACATTGAGCAGATCAAAGAACAAACAAAGTCAATTACAGTTGCAATAATGACGTAAAAAGTGAATTGATGTAAAGCCAAAGACAAATACAATTGCAATTGTGTTGGTAATTGCAATCGCAATCGCAAAATGTGTGATATTTCAATTAAAACTTAACGGCACAAGTAATTTAATGACAAATACAACACGTACAGCAAAAACAACAAAAGCAACGCAACAACAGCAACAACAACAACACATATTGTCAGTGTATAAGTGCTCAACATATTCAAAGTTGTGCACGAGTCGCGCTCTCGGCAACGGCAACGGCGACGGCAATCAAATGCGCTGATTCCAATTTCATGTTGGGTGCAAAAACCGTCGATACGAAAAAAACACAAACAAAACGTTTTTGTTTAATTAAATTAACAAAATACGCGACCGATAACAAAACAAAAACTCGAATACTTTGCAAGCCAACAACAACACGTGTTGTCGCTGTCTGCACTGTTGTCAACTAAGAGAGCGCAGAGAGAGCCACGTCGCGCTCTTAAGTTGAAAGCTTGCCCGCTCGCACTGCTTGCACGCTAGCTGGCGCTCTCTCGCTCACCATATGCCAATGACAAAGCTGTTTCAACATTTTCAAGTCCATTGGCATGCCACTCGCTCGCACTTATTTGCAGCCCGTGCGCGGCATTGCCATCTCGCTCGTCGACTGGTTTCAACCCGTTTCAGCCAATCGGCAAAAAGCGGTTCGGTCACGTCTGCTCGCCATGTGCGCATAAAAAAAGGCGGAGCACTAAAATTTCCTCGTTTACGTTCCCTCGCAGTTTTCTCTGCTCCATCGGTGCCTTGGCCCTATGGCAGCGCTGCTCCTGCGCCATTGCCGTGCTGCCAGCGAGTCTGTCAACCAATTTGGCGTCCATGACCAACCATGACGACTCCGACTTTGACTTCCACTTCGACTTTGACTCAAACTCCCAGCTCCCAGCAGAAATATCCACATCAGAACTGTTGCGGTTTCGCATTTTGAAATTTCGCTCGCATCGTCAATGGCGCCGCACAGCTGTTCCCGTTTAATCCTCCTGCGGTTTTGCCAAATAATTTTCCAAAATGTTTCAAAATGAATTTTTAAAGGCTCTCCATTGCGGTTTCAACTGTTCGCTCCGACAGCAGTCTTGTGCATGTCTTCATTTATTTTGAGTTTTCACATGCAAAATTGTATAGGCCAACGATTGGGGCTAAAAAAAATTAATAATGGAGTCAATTGGACTTCCAGTTAACCACTTTTATAAAACGGAAATATAAAAAAATACTTTTTTTCAACATATGGATACTAAAAGCTTAAGTTTATGTATGGTGTTTGCAGGTGGTAAATTTGTGCGTTTTAAAGATTCTTCGAATAATTTTATTTGGATATTTCTTGTTTTTTAGAAACCTTTCAATTGGTGCAAATTACTATATTATTTATAAAGTATAACCTCATTATTGACTTGACTTGACTTCAGCGTGTTGAAGAATTCACAGAAAAGAAGCCACTGGACAAGGTAGACTGACTGTAGCGGAACAAAAATAAATAAAAAAAAAGCAGACAGAATTTCAAAAAAGAAACAAACGACAATTGAAAAGTGACTTATATACATATTCTTTTTATTGAGAAAATTTTGTTCAAGTTCAGTTAATATTGTAAAAACGAAAGATACTTTTAATTCCTGACTTTTAAGTATTTATGTACGTACAATATACTATAAATATACGCGTAGGCCAAACGGTTATAGCGAGAAAACTGAAATTTTTACACAACATTGACTATTTAGATTTTGGCGAAATTTGACCTTTAAGTGGGTCGAATTCGGTTTCAAAGTTCTGGAAATTGCTTAGTATTGAAAACTTTTATGTGTTCTTCAGATATCTCAACCAAACTCACAGGACAATGCCTGTTAAATAAATGTGTAATATAAATTTAGATATTTAAAAATATTTTTTGTGATTCAAAAATAAATCTGAATAAATCTTTTAAGTCCTTTATCTGTTATGTGAGTAAATTAATATTACGAGTATTACCTCAAACAAAAACAATTACTTTACTATCTGTATACAAAAGAAACTAGAAATTTAAAATTTCATTAGTAGTATGTTATATCTGTGTACATATGCATGTACAAAATAGAATTGGTAAAAATTGCATTGATGACAGTGCAAACAAGTGAAATGACAGCCAAAGAGCGATAAGGAAAATTATGATTGCACTTAAATAAATGGAAATTGGCACGAAAAGCGACTCGTTGAGAGACCTGAGACCAATGACAGCGCATAAAAAAGTTACCTAATTGCAGTTGTCATTTTTTGTTGTTGTTTGAATGCGATTGGATGAAATAATCAAATTAGCTGATAAGCTGATAAGCGACGGTAGACGGTGATTAATTTTAATGGAGATTATTTAGTTAGTTTGCCGTCGGAGCATGGAAAATCCGAGTGCTAAATAAAGTAATTTCCTTGTAATGCAAAAATGGCAAACATTGCAACATTGTGAGCGAATCGCATTCCATTTGGACTGGACTGCAGCATAATCTCCCAGGTGGCAGTGTTGCAGTTGCTGTTGCTGTTGTTGTTGTTGCAGTTCCAGTTGCAGTTGCAGTTGCATTGATTAACTAACCTGCCATTGCATAATGTCATGCAGGCTACCTTATTTTTTTTTTTTTTAATTTTATGCAGGCACTTTTCCCCACGGAATTGTTGCAGTTGTCAAGCAGCGAGCGAGCCGAAAATCTTCTTCAATTCTTCACCCGCTAACGCTCCACGGCAACGCACAGAGCCACAGCGACAACAACAACGCAAAGCAGCCATAGAAGAGAGCAGAAAAACAAATGCCGACGTTGCAGCGACTACAGAAAAAATGCCAATCCAAAGGCGAGCAGAAAGAGAGACGCAAAAAAACACAGTAAAAACAAACAGAAGCAAACAGAAAGAAACGTCAAGTGCTCCAATAAAAATTCCGCCGCCTTTGTCGTGCTGCGCTGCTCGCACCTTAAGCGTGCATACCTGTCCTACTATTGCGCTCTCGCTCGCTCTCCCTCTCTCGCTCTCAGGTTTTTAAGAGCGCGCGCTTTGCTTTTTGCGTTGCCTGCTCTTGAGCTTCGTTTTCTTTGCTTATGAGTGTTTTTATGTGCACTTGAAATGAATACGTGAGATTATTGGCCGCGTATGACTCTCTGCGAGTTTGAATAAAAAAAAAAAAAAAAAAATGGTATCTATACGGTTATGTATTTGTTTTTCGTTTTTGCTAGCGGTGTTTGCTCGGTTTTTTTTGTGATGTGCAGCAAAAATTTTAATTTGAATATTACATGTATTAAAAACACATTATTGCAGCTCGTCAGCCCGATCCTCAAACTTGGTCAATGGGTTAATGTGCGTCCATCGTGTCGGATGCTCTTTGAAGCGTCTGTTTTTTCTCTCTCTGTCTTACGCCCACTGCTTGAAGGCGATTAACCCTGAAATGGATAGATGTCGCCTTTTTTGAGCTGAAATCGAATGTAGCTTAATTAGCAGCAGTGTAACAAACCAAAACGTATATCGGTTTCAGTTACGGTACCGGTTATGCTTTCAATTCGGTTATCGGTTACGCAAAATCATTGTGTGTCGGTTTTGTTACGGTTACCAGATTTTCGAATATTTCGGTTTTGAAATACCGGTATGACTTCGACTGGCAAAAAAAATATTAAAAATTTTCAAGATGTGCAAAGTTTAAAAGAAATATTCAAAATTTTTTAAAAGTAAATATTTTTTATTGAGATCAACATACGAATTAGAAATAAAATTCAAATTTACTTCTGAAAACCAGGATAAAACCATAATAGCATAATTAAATTGTATGTTTGACCGATCCGAAAGTAACCGTTATACTGTGAATCGGATTCTAAGCGGTTACTTTAGTTGAAATAAATTTTTCGGTATTGGTATAAGATACAATTTTTTTTTCGCTCATGGTTTCAGTTACGGTTTGGTAACCGTATTGGTATTTCAATCAGTTAATACCTGTTAATGCTTACGGTTATGGTAACAGTTCTAATCCCTGATCTCCATAAATAAATATACCCTTTTTCTTTGACAGGACAACAAATATTGCAGCTACATATATTGATAAAACTTGGTATTATACATTTACCCTGTACATTTATCTGTTGTATCTGTATCTGAAGTCTGTTTTCTCAGAATGTTGGACCAGAAAATTGAAATTTGATCAAACATAGCACAAGTTCCGTAGATACACCAAAGAGCTAGCTCTCAGAATGTCATCATTACGTCATTATTCCCATTAACAGTTTCTCATTAAGTTCTGGTCTCTAGACTACGCCAAAGGACAATTCCTGTTAAATCCGTAACTATTGTACATCCAACCACAAAGAAAATGATGCAACGAACTATTGTCAAACCATAGGACAAATTATTAGGATTTAAATTATTTTCGGCACCGTCCTGATTTTCCTCTGACTCTTCATTGCCCTTTTCCTCGTCTGGATTGTCTGTATTCCTGTTAAAATCGGTCTCGCTCATTGTCCTTTCCTTCGGTTCCATATTCTCATCTTTTTCTGTTGCCCTTTTTTCTTCGTTGCCTGGTTCTTCATTTCTGTTGCTCTCTTCATCTTGTTGAGTCTTTGGTTCTTCCTCATACCTAGGCTGTGGATCTTCTGCAATCTGGGGCTCCTCGGCAGGCGGTGCATCCCCTGGCTCTGTGTTCTCTGGGTTATCTTCATTGTAATCTGCCATGGTCAATTCCGGAACTTGTAACAAGAATTTGTCTGAATTTTGAAATTTTGTAGATATAAGTTGCCGAAAAAAAGGAAATAGAAAAAGATTTGGTTCAGTCAGCAACTGATACTGAATGCCATGCCTATTTTCTCATATAACACTAGAAAGTTGATAAGTTGTTTTAATTTTATTTTTAATATAGAATGCGCCCACGCAAAAGTGCACAAAGCACAACCTGCAGCAACATGCTCATTCATGCTCAAAGTCAAAAGCAAAAGCACTCAAGCAAAAAGTCCAAAATCAAATCAAAGCTGCTCAAGAGCTGCTCGAAACGCACAGCGCAAAAACGAAACAACACGAAAAACCACAAACAATTTTTTTCTACAGCAAAGAGCGAGCGAGAGAGAGAACGAAATAAAGAGAAAGAGAGAAGAGGTGAGACAGCTTTTTACTGTTGTTGTTTTTTTGTGTTGCTCGCGCCAAAAAGGAGTAAAAAGCTGCGCATGCGCCGTCGCCGTTGCCCCCAAAGTGCACCGTCAGAGCGAGAGCACAGCAGCCGCTGAGAGAGCACAAACGAGCTTCTGACTGCAAGTGTGAGTGTGAGTATGTGTGTGTGTGTGAGTGTACTCGTGGGGCCACTGTCGCTGCCGTCGTCGTCGCAGTGGCTGCGATTTGGCCGCTTGGCGGCGAGGCATTTGAATGTTTTTTTCGTGGCAGCACTCAGCATTCGAGTTCGGAATTCTTGCGAGCTGGCAGCAACTTTTTGCTTGCTGCGCCGTTGCTAGCTGCTCCACACACATTGTGAGCGCCAAATTAAGCAGACTACCGACTACCGAACTGGCCACTGGCCACAGACACAGAGAATCAGGCTATCGAGCTGCAGTATTCAGTAGCCAGAATCCAGTATCGAGTATCCACAGTCAACACAGTTTTCGAGCGAGCGCGCGTGTTTCTACAGCCTCAAGCCTCAAGCCTGACTCAAGTTCACTTCGGAGACGGCGGGCTGCGAGTTTTTGTGCGTTACGCTAAGAATTCTGTTGCAGTCGCCAAGTGCAACGCATTTTCGCCATTCCGCAGTTGCAGCTGTTTGCTGCATCACAATTAACAAGCGCGCTAAAGTGCAACAAAACCAAGTGCAATCAATTATTAAAACCCAACAGAATTAAGGAAAGAAAAAAGAAAGTTCAGTTCAGTTTCCTACAGAAATAATAAAAAAAAAAAGAAAACACATGAAAAAGCAATCGAAAGTTCTGCGGTAAATATTCAAAGGTGAATATTCGTGATTTTATGTGAGTGAATAGTATCCGAGGTGAATGTAAATGTGTATTATGTAAATATCAGTGCAATATACATAAATATACTCAAGTTTGGTAAATATCGGCATCATATGAGTGCTCAAAAGTAAAAGTCAACTAAATCAAATACGAATCCTAACAATCAATTTTGCTAAAAGCAAATATTTCAGTTTGAAGAAGGGCATTTTTGAATGAAAAGTGAAAATTTGAGAAGCTTCTGAGAGAGAAAGTATAGATTGTGGTATAACATGTAGAATAATATATTCAAATGTTACACCACTTTTCATCACTTCAACGGGTTATAATAATCCGGATATATTTAACGTACTAAAAACTAAAATAGAAATATATTGTCAATTTTTATCTTTTAGCTATAATTACAGTATTACATTAGAAAACAGCAAATACTATTTAAGAAACAGTCGAACTTTCCTAAGTCGAGTCATCTTTATCCAAAGAAAAAGTTCGAATTATAGAGATTTCAACTTAAAGAATATAAGTATAGAATACATTATTGCCACTCGATTATTCACTGTATATTCAATAAGAGCGTATCTTATTTTAATAAGATTTTAAAAGTAACATAAATGCTTTGATTTGGTTTACCATACGGTGCACACTGGGCCGGATTGACGAATAAGTGGCATAAAGTCGAAAATTGCATATATCGAGCTGAAACTTGGCATATTTATTGAATATACCACTCTAAATATTTAAGCAATATTTTGAGTCAGCTTGACCACGCCTACCCCGACTGCCCATATAAGACAACATGACGTATACGTGATTTAAATTATATTTACATACAAACAAGCACATCTAGAAAATTAAGCCATCGGAAAAGCCGCAAAAAGCCGCAAACCGGATTGTTATTAAATTTTTATGAATAGGTTCTACTTTTTTTCAACATACATTACACATCGCAGAAATACGCAGAAGAGTTTTTTTTTCTCTACAGAAGACGAACACTTTGGGTAAATTTATTCTTATTGAACAACACAAAACAATACACATATTATCACATATAACAAGTTTTGACACAAAATCTTTTCATTCAACTCCAATTTACATACCTCGGTCTTCAAAATCCATTTTTAATAATAACCAATTTGCTTATCGTGTGGAATTGCCAAGCGCACAAAGTCAACAAAAGTTTGCCGCCAATTTTGTCACAAAAGTCAGCTGTTTAATCGGCTGACTTTGGAGCTTGATAAAAAATGCCAGGGTTGCATTTTTAGCAAAAATATTTATTGATGCTTTCTACAGAGGGAATCTAGTATATATATGTTAAATAAAAATGTAGATTTGCTTCAATTAAATTTTCGACTTTATGCCACTTATTTGTCAATCCGGCCCAGTGTGCGGTGTTATAGCAATGTTAAAGTTGGCATAATTTTAATAAATACATGAGACAAATAGAATATTTCATTTAAAAAATGTTTTTAGCTAAAATTTCCATTAATTATGATTCGGTATATTCAACTCTTTAACATTTACATATATATTTTTTTATCCATAGTAAGAAATATTGCTATTATATTAATTAGTTTTTAAAAGTTTGGGGTAACTTTATAATAATTTCATTATAAATTTAATTATAAAAATATAAATATATAAAAAGTAAGGGCATACATAGACAAATATTATATTTTAGATTCTCCCAATCTCACTTCAAAAATGTCTCTTCAAATCTAACAAGATATCAAATGAAAAATTCCATAGTTTCCGCTCAAAAGAAAAACTACGACAAATACGAATTAAGCTCCAGCAAAGTGCATGAAAAATGACAGTGAGAAAATAGAGTAAACAAAATAAAACGAAGTAAACAAATTGAAAATTTAAAAAAAGTGTTTGAAAAGAAACGTGTTGGACAACCCAGTTGAGTTGATCAGTGGATCAGTTTAAATGATTATGCATGGTACCTGGTACAAAGGACCACAGCTGGCGCATCATCCACACACACACACCGAGTACCATCAGTTTCGATCGTATCCGTCGTTCGTTGTGACACCCTACCACGACGGTCATGCGGCCACGCCCTGTCCGCCCACGCCCTGCACACCCTGCAGCAGTAGCCATCATGCAGCTGGACTTGGCCAAAACGCCAACGAGGCTAGCCCAATAATTGTCGAGGGCACATTCGCTGCTGCCGCCGCTGCTGCAGCCGCTGCAGCTGCCGCCGTCGGTGGTTGCATCCAACCAGTTACAGTTACAGGAACTGCGGCGACACCGTCGTCGTCCCTACTAAGTCCGCCGATTAAGATCGAGCAGGTTTTCGGCGACGCATCCGCCACGTCACTGGGCGCTGGAGTTGTCGAGGACTATGCCCTGAACCTGGACTGTCCAGTGGAGCATCAATTTCGGGTGAGTTGTAATTTTATAATTGGCAATAACTACAATTGCAAGTGGCCATGCCACTTGTCACTTGGCCCTTGCCACGGCAGCTGCACTTGCCACCAAAAAGGGGCGTGCTCCAAATCAATTTTCATAAAATCATCCAATAACACTTAAAAGCCACACACAAAAAAAAGAGACGAAGACGACGCAAAAAACGACAAGAGAAACTTGATAGCGTCTGAAAAAACATGACAACAAACACGCCCCCAATTTACACACAAACACACACACACACCCTGAGAGTGCGATACTGAGAGAGAGATACAAAAATTGCATTCTCTTTAAACCATTTGAAGAGCATTACAAAGATTTGAGCATTTTTTTCCAACGCTCTTGAGTGAAAAAAGCTGAAGCTTACGACAGGTCGACAGGTTTTATGGTCAACTCGCAGGATATTTTTAATGGTTCGTGTACAGGATATGCCATAATTATTTAGCAAAAGTGTTCGCACTTACAGCTTTCAACAAAAAGCTTTTAATTCAAATTGCTTTAGATAAGCTGAAGTGTGCGTTCAACAAGTGTTTTTTTAGCTTGGATTTTAATACAAACAGGAAATGTCCTTTATGGCACATGGAAACAACCTGTGGAGTGTCCTTTTGGTGCCTGTGACTCGGATTTCAGAAAATCTAGAGACAGGTCAGGGCAAACATTTAAAATTTCATTAACTTGAGTCAAATTTTAGTTGAATATATAAAGCAAATGAAATTGAAATATATTTATACATTGTATTAACAAACCCATTTTAACTAAAAAAATATATTTATATATTGTATTAACAAACCCATTATAAATAAAAAAAATATATGTAAATTCATATTTGATTTTACCATAAAACAATTAAATAGAAAATTATTAAAATAATATATAAAACAATATATTTTAACTAAGCTCAGACATTAATGGAACATATTTACAATAGAAAAACCAAACCAAAACACTTTTAATTAAAAATTGCATATTTAGTTTAGCAGCATATCATATTTAATTTTAAAATTCCTTAAAGCAAATTAAATTGTATTCATATAATTAATGCTTAGTTCTTTTTTAATATTTTTTTGACTTTAAAATGAAAGTAATATCGTTTATTTAAGCATTCGGTGAACATTTTAGGACTAAATATTTTTTTTTAATAAGAATGTATTAAAATGTATAATAAGAGATCTTATACTTAACTTTATTATCATGAGGCTATATGGTTTATACAGTACCGCTTTTCGGTTCTTAAAAAAATTTATTTTGGCTACAGATTCTTAACTAAACATGAAATACATAGGTAGTATTCTTTTACAAATCTGCAATTGATCCTAGGTTTTAACTCATAATTATTCATTTTGAAGAATTTTTAACGGAAAATGGAGATAAAGAAATTATCTTTAATGATCTATGAACAAAGATAAAGTAATTTGTAATTTTTGTAATTTTTGAGTTCAAACAGGCAGTATAATACTAAATTATCAGTTGTTTTTTAGTTTCATGTAGTAAAACAGTATCTTTTAAGTTCTTCCTTCTTTGAACTTTATATAGGGTCTAGAGTAGATGCACAGTAAAAAGAGATCATTTCCTTATTGCGTAACTTTAACTGCTTTGGCGCTTAGTGCTATTTCTTTATTTTCCTTCCTTTTCGCATTCATTTCAATTATCGAAGAACACATTTCTCGTATCTCGTATCTGCCGGCAAAAGCGCATCTTAAAGGCCACGTTTATTGTATCTCCATCTTGGCAGCTGCGAAGGGAGCAGCATATCCTTTGGCTCTTATCAGCGATTGCAGCAGGAGTTCCATTTATTCACTAAGTGTGCGACTATGTGTGTGTGCATATGTGAGTGTGTTAAGGTTTTGTGTGCTCTAAAGGGAATATGCTCATTGCAAGGAGCATCGAAATCCTTGCACATAAAAAAGCAACGCAATGGTATACACATAAAAACATATGCACCCAGTGCTGGACAGGATTCTTGTTTTTTCTCCTTTTGTGCTCAATGCGCGTGTTGCATTTACGACCACGACGTTGGCGTCGACGTCAGCGACGACGCCGGCAGCGCAGCTAGTTGCAGTTGTTCCGTCTGCCAAGTTGTTTTCAAGGCAAAGCCGCTTAAAAAAGCAACCAAAGTATCAAAAAAATAAAAGGATAAATATTCCTCTTGTGTAAAGAAGGATAACAAAAAGGATGCCAGTTATAAACATGTGAACAGAGATACTTGCGATAGTTACAATGTTGGAAACTTAAGCAAGAATTAGCTAAAAAATAAAAATATTGAATTGAGTTGCCACTTGTTGACGCCTAATCCTTTGGAGAACAACAAACAAACAAATCTATATAAATGGAAAAAAAGAGGATAACATTCATATAAATTGCCAACGAACAATAATAACAGTGGGAATACAAAAAAAAGAAGAAAAAAATATAATAAACAAAATGAAGAAAAGAAATTGGCGCTCATGAAATGTTAACGGGCTGAATGTTGCCGACGCGTCGACGCTGACGCTGGCGCAGCTGTTGACGTTGACGTTGACGCTGGCAGCGCAGCTCGCGTGAATGCTGAATGTTTTTATCCTTTCTTCGATATGTCGTCGCCGCGCTGCTGCTGCTATGTGTGTGTGTGTGTCAGCCAGGACATCACACGGTTTCGCTTTTCTTTTACAACTTTTTGTTATTATTTCGTTTTTTGCTCGTCGCCGACTTTTGCAATGTATTTCTTTCACTCGCTGCTATTTTTTGCTCCATGTGAAGGCAAAAAAATAGCAAAAAGAAAGAGAATTTTTTTATGTTCAAGCAATATATGTGTCCGTGTGTGTGTTTGTGTGCTTGTGTGTCCTGGACCTAGCTCCTGATTCTACTTCTTGAGTTTCCTTTTCACGCGCGCCATTTTAGCTGGTGTTGTTGCTGCTGCTGCTGCTGCCACTTACAACAAACATGGCCGATATAGCTGCTGCCATAAGTCGCAGCTTCCGTTGCAGTCGCTGCCGCAGTCGCAGCCAGCGTCGCTGCCGGCGTCGCGATTGTTGCATGTGTCCGTGGCGATGGCGTTGCCGTTGCCTTTGGCGGGCTGCAGCTCTCGTTGTCTTCAGTTCAGTTCACTTGGGTTTGGCCAAATATATTGGTCGACGCCGCGACGTGCCGCGTCCGCGTCGCGTGTTTTCAACATCTACACGCTAGGTGGCGCCACGTGACTATAACAAAAACAACACCCACAAAGCACACAACAAAAATACACGGACTGCAATTATCAGTAATAATCAGCGATAGCTACAAGTGATAAGCTTATCAGTTGCACTTGACTCAGCTCACTTGAGTATAAATTATGAATTCTCTTTGCCGACAAAAGGCATGGGAAAATCTAAGACTTCGTTGTTGACAGAGAACTGTTATGAATAGTTCATGCTTAAACTTTAAAATTTAACTGCAAAAACACTGAACAATGAGAATCTTCCAATGACACTTGTTGAAATTGAGAAACAGGCAATCGATCTCTCTCATTCAGCAATAAATATAATCTGATTTGAGCTAAAATAATAAATATTTTTAAATATGAATATTCGGAAAATTTTTAAAATACGTTAAAGTATTAAGATGAGAAATAGTATTTTATATTATAAGCAAATACATAATAAAATACCAAAGTTTAGTATATCTATCAGTAACTTCCTCTTTCAATCTTTGAGCTCTTTCCCCTGCAAGTATTTATTTTCAACTCAATTTCTTGAAGATTCTAGCATAGAGTATATAACGCTTAACACCCAACTTGTCTACAGTAACAATAATAATGGTCCTTAAGAATTTTTTAACATCCAAGCACACAAACACAAACCTTTGCTCCTGTGTATATATGTATATAAGAAATGAAATAGCAGCAGCAAGAAAAAAGCACAATAAGAAATCAGAAACATGGGCCAAGCGTATAAAAGAAAATCAATCTGCCATGCTGAACCCAAGTAATACCCTAGCTCCATCTTTCTTACATGGAACACACACTCTCTGCTCTTGTCCTTCCCATCTCCCATCTCCCTCTGCCACCTTCCACCGCCCACAACTGGCTGCAGGACATCGCGCAAATTCAGCTATATTTTTTTTATGCGCTTCGCTTTTCTTACAAGGAAAATGCTGCAGTGCGCTCACAAATGTATGTCTTTATAACGGCAGCGTGCATAAAAAAGGAGCAAGGAGCAAAAATTATAAAATGAGAAGAAAAGAAGGCTATAAAAAAATACACAACAACAACACGAGCAACGGCAGCTCCGAGATTGGTCTGACATTGCAGGGAAGGAAAAGAAATGGAAAAGAAAAACATTCACAACATACAAAACACTTTTACACACACACACATACAATGTGTTTTCGTATGTGTATGTGTGTGTGTGTATTTGTATGTATTTGTATAGTTCTTTGTATACATATTTGACTGCTTCGCGCGCGTTCGCAATTTCTTTTGCGGCAGCTTCAGCTGCTGCACTTTGAGTTTCCGTTGTTCAGTTGTTGCAAGCTATCCCACGCTCGCTGACTGCCCGACAGAGACGGACGGGACTGATATAAGGACTCCACGACCATACACACACACTGAAACACACACAACAACAAAATCACACACACTCACATGTCTCTCGACATACTGACAGATTTGACAAGACATAGTGCAACTAACGTGGCGTATACGTAATATGCATAACGTTTAGCTTCAGCTAAACTATGCACAGAACGAAAACCCGGGAAATTGAGAAACGTCTCGTTACGAACACAGATCTCTTGTTTCAACTCATACAAGTGTCCCGTTACGGTGGCGTATACGTAATACGGCTAATGGTCCATGAAAATCAATCGAAATATCTGCTAAATGAGCTTAGTGTGTGTTTTGTTTTTAGCAACGAGAGCTGAATGTAGCTCATAAAGTACTTACCTAGTGCTGCAACAAAAGTTCCTACTTAAAGTGCAAAATAAAAGAAAAAAGAAATGTAATAAATAAATAAATAAAAATGGCCAAAGATGCAACAAAAAGTTCCTATACGTATTAAGTGCAAAACGTGAAAAGTAAAATACATATATTTAAATTAAAAAAATAAACATAAACCCATAAAATATAAAAGTCAATAAATAACATCTTTTAATGTTTAATTGTAACTTATTTAAGTAAGTTAATACAAAAAAGTTTATGAAACGGACAAAGAAACAGGACACTTTAAGGATTAGCAATTACCAAAATCTTTAGACATTATTTTAATTTTGTTTCTAATTGTTTTAATTGTATATTTATTAAAAGAATGATTTTCAAAGATTATTGCACAATATTCTATAAGATATGTTTTTATTACAATATAATTACATTTATTAATCTTAGTATTACTCCTATTTTAATCTTTACTTTAAACATTTTGTTTTATTTTGTTTATTTTTAATTTTTTTAATTTTTCTATGAATATTTCTTTATAATTTTTTATTTAGTGCACAATATTCTTTTTGATATATTTGTATTACAATATAATTATATTCATGAATTTAAGTATATATTTTTTTTTTTATTGCTTACTTTAGTCATTTTGTCAGCTTATTTTGTCACTTTCCTTAAACTTTTATATGAATATTCTTCAATAATTTTATAATTAGTGCACAACATTCTTTTAGATATATTTGTGTATAATTATATTTATATATGTATATTCATTTGAGTAATACTCCAATGTTAATCTTCACTTTAGTCATTTTATCAACGTATTTTGACACATTGTTTAAAGCGGTCAACTAACTAACTGTCCCACAATATTTTCATTCATAACAGCGACAATCTAAGCCCAAAACAAAAATAAATAAATAAAAAATAATATCACGCAAACGCCACCAAATGCAACAAAACAACAACGCATATGAAAAATAAACACGAAGAGTCAAAGTGAATCATCAAATACATCATAGAGAAACAAACTCGACAAACTGTAAACTAAACAATGTGCATAACAACAGTAAAACAAGAAAAAACTAAGTAACATAAAATATTTAAAAAAAAAGAAAAAACATCCTCACACACACAGTGAGACTAGTCATACATTTAGGGGCAAAACTTGTTCAAGGTCGTCTGTTGGCAGTTTTCGGCGTAAATGATTTGTATTTGTTTTACAAAACTGCATCTAAAAATACCAAATAGAACTGGAAAAAAAACTCGACACGTCACAGCTACAAAAAAATCGTATAAAACGCTTGGAAAACTTTTTATTCAGCCCCTCAAATAAAATAAAAGTTTACTCAAAGTAAAAGAGAGAAAAAGTTTCTGTTTTTATTTGCGATTTCTTCTTGTTTTTGTTTTTGCTTGGATTTGTATGCATGGGTAAATCGAACAAACGGCGCACAAGTTAGACAATTCATTGGGGGAATCTTTCCCTGCGGCAAACGAAAGTGAAATTGTTGTCAACTGAGAAAAAAAGTGTTGTCTACATTTGAGGGCTGCAACATGTTGAAGGATCAGCTGAGACGTCGCCGTGGCCACGAGCTGGATAGCTATATGGACGCACTTACAACTTCCATGCCCATGTCTAAGCATTTCCTTACGCCTGCCGAATTCTACAAGAATCTCTTCGCCAGCGCCGTCTTCCAACAACAACAACAACATTCCAATAGCAGTCGCTTTTACCCTCAAACACCTTCGCCAACATCACCTGTTAAGCATGGAGTTAACAGTTTATCCCCTTCTCAGGGCACACACTCTCAGCTGTCCAGCAATTTGTTGTTCTCCGCCGTGTGCGTGGCCGCTGTGGAGTCGGCGAAGCGCAGCCAGGACAGAGGGGAAGCTGCGGAGCAGAAACGTGTCCTTCAGAAGCTGATAACTGCGGAAACTGCAGAGCATGTTAGTATGGACGTTAGGCAAGAAAATGTGTAACTATTTGGCCTTATTTTATTGAAAATTGAATACTCTTCGACTAAGGCTGAGATCTAACCGATTTAATTAGTTTTTAGTACATCATATCTATTTAGCTTAATATAATTTATATCTAAAGTACAATTTAAACTTAAGCTCACATTTTTTACGATAAATTGAGAATTTAATAATCTATTATATAATATTATATTTTGACAAACGAAATAATATTCATTTTTTCTTTATTTAGTATCTTATATCAAATTAGTTGCTCTTAGTATAATTCGTATTATAAATATAAGAAAACATATCTAGAATACTAGTTTGAGAATTCTGTAAAATATTTTTCAGGTTTTTATCTGAGCTCATTAAAACTGTCATAATTACCTACAAAATCCAATTAAAGTATTTCCTTTCAAAAAAATAAAACCAACCCGTTTCAAACTTATTTTTTCAACTTTTTAAAAAAAAATGAAAGCGTAAGAAAAATATATAAAATTTGGGTTGTTTGTTCACGCTAATTGTGGGTGGTCAAAAGTCGCTGTTGTTTTGCGGAAACAACAACAACAACTGCAAGATGAAAAAAACTGAATAATAATCAAAAAATCATTTTATTTTTTATGCTCAATGCTTTAAGCAACAACAACAAAAAATATGAGTACCCTTTTCATTTAGACTAAACAATACAAAAAATTTTACTTTTGCAGAAACCCCATAGCAACAGCAACAACAACAGCAATAGCAACAACAATAACTACGGATGGTCAGCTGGCAGTGAAGTCATCAACGGCAATAGCAACAGCAACAACAACAACAATCAGCATAATTCGCACCAAAGAGTCGAACCCGAACCTGGGTCATCTCTATTGCCCGGGTCGGCGCCAGGAACACCACCAACGCCGCCCGTGGACGACGGCCAACAACAAGCGACAACATCGGTGTCCGCAATTAATTTGAATCAAACCCAAACGCAACCCGCATCACAAACGCGTCCGAGCTACGGCAATTCCATAAAATCACCACCGGAAACGGCAGCGCAATCATCAACGGCTGCTGCCACGTGTAAAACTCACGACAGCAGCAACAACAACTGTAACAACAACAACAACAACGCAACCACTGCTGCTGTGGCCGCCGCTGCCGCTGCTGCTGCCGCTGTCAACATGCCGATCGGCGGCGTGCAGGGACAGAATCCCACCCAAGGCCTCGTCCACTGGATGAGCGCCGTGATGGCCGAGCACATGACCGGCCAGACGCATCACGATCCCGGCGCCGCCGTTGGCATGCACTACATGTGGAATGGCAATGTCGATGTGAGTATAATCATTACCCAGCCCATCTTATTTCGCCCTGTCACTCCAATCTGCCGCCTTTTTTGGGTGTGGCATTTGAGCACAACTCGTCAGCTGAAATGTGAAAAAAATACATTTTGAAAATTGTGCCTCTATAAATTTGAGTGAGTTTGAAAGTAGAGAATGATATTTAAGGAATATTTACAAATTATTCTGAAAAAATAAGAAAAGTGATAATAACATTTAAGAAATATTTCCAATTTATTTTGAAAAAAAAAAAGAAAAGTGATAATAACATGAAATAAAATGGAGACTAACAGGGGGAAAATGAAGTTGGCAAAGTTGAATTTAAATCTTTTAACGTTTATTTAACCAAAAATATTTGATATTTTTTCAACAAATTTTTTCCTTTCCTTTTTTTATTTATATATCTTCTTTTATATCATATTAAATTTTATTTTCCAGTACTACATTTTAAAAATACTTAAACTAAAGTCAAACTATTCAACATCAAATGAATCAGCTACCGAAAAATTGTTTAAACTAATATTTGATACAATAACTCCGTTTATTTTATATTACATTTTATTTTTGTGAATTTATTTTAACAATAATTGAATTGAAGTCAACATATTCAACTACAAATAAATCATCTAATAAGAATTGCTTTAATAAATATTTGATACAAACATAGCTCACTTTAAAAATGAGTCAAGTATTTTATCGAATTTTAAAAGCATTTATTGTAGAATTATATTCTCAAAAAAAGAATCTTTAGTCTGGTGCAAAACGCAGCTGAAAATTCAACGACCTTAACCCGAAGCGGATTGAAAAATAAACAAACTTCAGGTCAACTCATTACCTCTTTGCGCTGGCCCCAAACTCCCAACTCAAGAAACGCTTAGAGAACTCACAAAACCAACGCATTTCAGCCACTCCATAGAGCGATTTGCTACGCCGTGAAGCTTTTGCGTGGCTAACTCAACTCCCAGTTGGTTAGCCCACCTCAGAGCCCATGTCCTCTATCCTTACCCAGTTGGGCAGCCGCTGCCAAACCCGCTGCACTTTCACTCGACGAGCATCGGCGGACAACTGACCAAACTCAAACTCAAACCGTTGCTGTCTGAGCGTCCGTCTGTTGTTGCTACACGACCGACCAGCAGGAAGAGACACGGTCACAGTCACAGTCCTCCCAGTCCCAGTTCTAGTTCCAGTCTAAGTCCACCTAGCCAAGAATGATGCCCCTTTCCCTTCCCTTTCCGCTACTCCCACCCTGAACAGGCAGACGCGACGTACAAAAAAAAAAAGAATCCTCAAATGTTATTTGCCCTTTTTTTCCCCACATAGAGAACATTTTATTTTTTTTCTCTCTCACTTTATTTTGTACCTACTCTGTTGCTCCTTCCATCGAGTATCCTTGCTCTTGTCTGCGCTGCAAAAAAATTCTTACAGATTTTTTGTTGCATTTTTCACTTCGCGTTTTTTGCGTTTTTCAAGATGTAAACAAGTTTTTCTTTGCGCGACGCGTTAAACTTTGTTTGCCTTTTTTCCCTTTCCTTTTCTTTCCTTTTACTTTTCTTCCTTTTTTATTTTTTGTTTTATTTAGCATGTTCTTGAATGTATTTTTGTTTTATTCTTTTTTTTCATTGGGTGTTCATTGAGTTCGCTTTTCACTTTTTCGTGCGGCGAAATTATTGTTTTGAATGGAGATTGATTGTCTCCAAGGACAACGGAGGGTCGAAGCTGCCGCGGACGTGTACAGCTAAAAAGGTTCGAACTTTGAACCTTTCTCCTGAAACTGACTCGTTAGCGAGTGCTTTTTACCCCGGCAAAACAATTTAAAACTTGTGCAACGCCCGCCGACTGATTTTTAAAGGATATCCGAAGTTAATTAATTTTTAAAGTTGAACAATGGAGGAGTCAACAATCGTTCGTTGGGCCAACAACTAAGACTTGTCACTTGCATTAGTAAAATTAGTAGCTAAACGAGAGAGAGAGAGAGAGAAAGAGAGAGAGAGAGGTAGAGAAAATCTTAACAAGTTCACTAATTAATTTTGAGTGCATTTCCACTTAATTTTCTTTACTCAAAGTTTGGTTAAAAGCATCCAAGACGATTTGTGTGACATTCATCTAGAGTCTCAAAGTTTGTCAGCAAACTTAAGAAAAAAGAGATACATTTTTCATTTTCCCTTTATCGCTTCTATTAAACTTTCGATTATTTAAATTATAATATTCGATTAGAGCTTTAATAAAAGTTGGATTGAACATTTCTCGTTAAGAAATTTGAAACTGTTCTCAGTTTGAACTGTCGAAATCGTCGATTGAAGTTGCCCAATTTGATGAAAATTGTAGAATTTGATTAAAATCTAATTTAATTAATAAATATTACCATAACTATTGTTCTTACTAACGTTTAATTGAATTTTGAACGCACACTTCTTAAAAAGTGAATTTGAGAGCTTTCTGTTTGAGAAAATAATGATAAAAATTAATATGTAAAAGAGATTTTTTTCAAATTAGTAGCTGTCATATTTATACCCGTTACTTAAAACATAAGTAAAAGGGTATATAGTATTCGTTCTATTAACTATCATCCTATTAAGTTCTAACAAGATCGGACAAATAGAAAATTGATAATGGCCAATTTAAGATTTTAGGCAAAGTAATTGCCTAATTGCATACTTTTAAAAATATGTTATATATTTAGATAAGTAAAAATGGTTGAGATAAAAAGCCTCCTAATGCCTAATTCCCAATCCATTGGCCTTAAATCCATCAAATAGTGTAGGATGAACTTTAAGATTCCAATTAAAAAGTAGAGTCAGCGAGGATGTGAGTCAAACGTGCTGTCAGCCGTGACAGGAACCGAGCAGAAAGGAAACCTTAAACCACAACACGCCTCACAACAAAGCACTGCAATTAATACTTATATACTTCAATTAGAAAAAAGTCAACGTGACGGCAAAGTGAAAAGCGAGCAATAAAAAAACCAAAAACAGAAAAAAGTGAAAATTGAAAGGCAAAGCGAAGCAAAAGCGCAACATGGAATGAGGCCTTAACTGGGGCTGCAAACTGGGCTGAAACTGACTAATGGGGCCAGAAACAACTGCAGCAATACTGCTCAAAATTTGAAATGGCAATTGTATTGGTATTGGTATCGGTTTTTGACGGAGCTCGACCGAAAAAACCGCGACAACCGCTGGCAACTTCAATTTTTAAAGTAATTGCAGCAAAGTTGAACAAATTTGTAACTCGGGCGGGTTGAGCAACAGCAATAAGAACAAATTCTAACCTCAGGCCACAGCTCAAAAATATAAAAAAGGGAAAGAAGACAGTGCGGATGGTCAAACATTTGAACATGGAATTTTTTTTCTATCTGACTAAATGCGAAATACGAAAAAAATCAATAGAAGCAGACAGCTCCAGCATGAATAAAAAGATGAAGGCGAAAGAAGCTAAATAAAACCAAAACCAAAAGCTCAACTGAATAATACAAAAAAAAAAAAGAAGAATTTCCCAAAAACAGGAACGAAATGCAGAGTTGGAGTCTGACTGGAATGGAATGGTCAAAGGTTGTTACATTGTGCAAAACGCGTTTTGCTTTGGGCTCGACAGTTGGTCCGTGTTTGGCCAGGACAGGGGCAGGGGCAGGGGCAGGGACAGGATTCGGGTTTGGGTTTGGGATCGGGCTTGGATATTCGTACTGCAATTGCATAAAAAAATTCACGTTTTCCGCCTAATTTTTTGCACGTTTTTTTTGCACTGTGCTAGACATTGGACTGGTCATAGAAACTACCCAGCCACCCAAACCACCAGGATGAGTCAAAGCGCCTGGAGAAAGTGTGAGACTTCAGTCGACAGCGACGGCGACGTCGACGTTGGCGTTGACGTCGCTGCTGCTGTGAAGGGGTTAAAAAAAATTGTTGTTTTGATTTTTTTCCATGTGCGCTTCGGCTCTTCCAAATGTTTTGGAGCTGGTCAGCGAGAGAATGAGTGGGAGACAGAGAGAGGGAGAGAGAGAGTGAGAGCTGGAGAAAGAGCAAGACAGTGATAGCAACAGAGAGCGCTGCTGCTGCGCTCACAACCAAACTTTTATTTTTTCTTCATTTTTCTTTTCTGTTTTTTTATTTGTTTGACTTTTTTTTTGCTTTTTTGAAATTTCGTTTTGTTCTATTTTGCTGCGTGCTGCAGCTAACGGAAGTTGGCGTGGGGCATGCGACGCCTTCTTCTACTAGTTGTTGTTGTTGCTGTTGTTGTTGTTGTTGTTGCCGACTGGCTGGCTGGCATGTTGGTTAGAGAGAACTTCCGTTGATGTCCATGGCTGTGGCTCTGCTGCTGGCTTCAGCTCTGGTCATCTTCATCAGCAGCTGCCCACGCAGCGCTGCACATGCTATGCATGTGTGTATACATTTTTTTCGACGTTTCTTCTACTTTTTCGATTGTCCACCTACTAACTAGTCCTACGACCACACACCCACTGACAAAAACATGGTTTGAGTTTGGTTGCTGTGCAACTAAAAGCAACTAAAGCAACAAAAAACAAACGCTACGTGGTCAACACACACACATATCCATATATATGTATGTGTGTGTGTGTGTGCACCTCACACACGCGTGCCGCTTCGTTTTCACACGCTTCGCTGCGGCAACTCCCCTTGCGATATGCAACACTTTTTCTCAACTCTTTTTTTTGCTATCACCGAAAGCCGCCGCACTTTTGCCGCTCGCCAAGCCGTCGCTTTGACACCTTCGATTGTGTGTAACGCGGTTTTCTATTTCAATTGACACTCCTCTATATAGACACATACATACATATATATAAATTGTTGTGTTTTTGTAGCACAGACATTTCAACATTTTTTCCAATCGAATTGGTGACAAGTCAAAAGTTGGGGGATATTATTTTTTTCTATTACATTTTTCTGTAATTTTTAAAACTCATATTACAAATAGAATCATGGGTAGAAATCGTTTAAGTGAGCTTGCAATAAAAATATGAAATTTTAATTGATTTTGAGCACGGTGTTATATTATTGCTAGCAAAAAACAAAATGCAGTTCACACTTTTTACATCATCATGCAAATTGATTCCACTTATTTTTCAATATATTTTAATTTTCCTCTTCTTTCACCTTTTTTTTATTATTAGGAATTGTATATTTGTTGTCTGCATAATCCAAAAAAATATTTTTATTTAAGAGACCTGAGATAAATGTACATAAACTTTGAATTGGAAAGCGGATATTGTTTTTGATATCCCCAAAAATTTGATATTCGAGTGCCTGTGCACCTTTATTTATTTCAATTAAATATGTACAAATGAAAATTGAATCGAAATCATAAATTTATCAAAAAATATCAAGTTGCTTACTCATATTCTCAGCAACAGCAAAAAAATAAATTACGGAACAAAAATTCTGAGTATTTTACTTTCTTATAGATAATTAATTTTAATCCAATATAAAGAATAGAAGGCATGGATATATTATAAAATTAAATAATGCTTTATTAATAACAATTTGAACTTACGTATTCCTTAAAAAAAAGTAATACAATATATCAGCTCATTTTAGATGTAGCCTTTTAGACAAAGGATCAAAAATAGAAGATGTTAAAATAAGTGACAGAATTGAAATCTTCTCTTTTCCTCTTTCTTTCCAGAAAATTCTTACTACTACTAATACTTTTTGATCTAATTGGGTTTTTCTGGGCTATCCCCAATCCTTGAATACTTTTTTATAAACCCCCTGATTCTTAAACTTTACTTATATATTTTTTATCATTACAGATAAAATTAAAATATAAATATGATTACTAAATTTGACTTTAACTTGTATATTACCTACTTTTACTTTAATTCTAATTTCATTGCTTAGAGTCTTAATAGAGACACCTATGACCTGCATCGAACAATATATATTATATTAATAGCCATTATTCGTATATCTTTTGGTCCTTGCAGCATGCCAAGGACATTAGCGATTACAATCTTTGGCCGCCGACACCGCGCAGTCATCAGCACGCCAGCGAGCATCATCCGATGTCGCTGAAGCAGGAATATGAGGTAAGTGGTGCAATGGATGTGGATGCAAGTGGTGCTAGTGTTGTAAGTGGTATAAGCAAGTGCCGTTAAATGTCCATGGAATGCGGCATTACTTTATGGCACATGAATAAAAAACGATTCAAGCTAGAAATACAAAAGCAAACGCAAAAATGTAAAAAAAAAAACAAAGTAAAAAAAACCAAAACATTTCTAAATTCGCGTGCCGGCGACGCTTTGCATTTGTTGTTGTTATTTTTTGTTCTTTCTTTTTATTTACTTTTATAGCAGACGGAAGCAGGTCCAACTCCCAACCCCCAACCCCTTGCAAGCCTCAATGGCTTGTCTCGTTTTTTGTTGGAGTGTACAATATTTGTATACAAATAACTGTATTTTTCTTGTTGCATTTTGTTGGCAATTTGTTTTTGCCTTTGCTTTTGTTTTTGTGTTTCTTTCTAAGCATATCAGAAAATGTTTAGAAAAAGTGTTCGGCTTTTTTATTTAATTTTTTTCATTTTGCTTTTATATTTTTTTATTTTATTGCATTTAAACCGTGGCATTTGTCCTAGGTCATGTCTGGCCCAGTGAAAGAGAGGGCAACTGAGAGACATGAAGAGAGAGAAAGAGAGATAGATAGAGATCTCGATGCTTTTAATAACCTATATCCACAATTTACAGGCTATCGAAAGCAGAAGCCGCCGCTTGTATTACATTTTCTATATTTATTTTTTTTCTATTTGATTTCCCATCGTTTTTTTTTAACACTCTCACTTTGCCCCAGTTAGAATTTGTATTCATATTTTCTCGCTGAATATATTTGTATTTTTTCTGCTTCGATTTTGAGTTTTGTCGCGCGTTTGATTTGAATTTTCCATGTTTTTCTATTTGGGTTGTCAGATATTTGTCTGGCTTTTATTTTTGCGGATCGAATAAATCGCATTGACAGCCGTTGAAAATGTGTTTGCATATGGCACACAATATTTTGGTTTAGATTTTATTATTTGTACTGGCTGTTGCTTTTTATTGATGACCTTTTAATTTGACTATCTGGTGATTTCATTAGATATTTATTCAAATATTTTGACAGCTATTCTAATTTGCTTTGGCTGCATTTGAATGGTATAAAGTAAATAAGGCTTGTTTATTGTAATCTATTAGTTGAATTACTTTGTGAAGCTAGTGCAAAAAGTTAATGAATAAACTTAGTAACTTAATTTATCAATTATACTTAAATTCTTTTATGACCAGTTGACCATCAGATTAACTATTCTATCTAATTTTGTGCGGACTACTAAAATATTAAATATGTTTCGGTGTATTTGTAGATATATACAAGAAATTCAAATATTCAACGATTTACAGTCGCTTCAGAATAAAAGCATTAAAACTTGCAGCATGTTTTGAACTAAATTTTTATGTAAAAAGTGCCCGAATTTTTTGTCTAAAGCTAACAATGTTCTTACTGTCAGGAGAACAGAATATAGCTTTATTAGCATTTAGATCCATTTATACCAGGGATTAAAACTCTAACCAAATCCGTAACCTTTAACCAGTAAAAAACCGATTTCATTTTTATTTGACCGAAACCTTTAAACCGAAACTCTGTAAACCGAAACAACTGTTTAGTAACCATTTCATATGTAAGGGTTAATTTCGGTTTTTCTTACATCCAAAAAAAAAAATTATTTTTAATTTTCTTTTGTGTGATTTTGAATTATTATTTGTGTTGTTCATGATTGAATTTTCATAGCAAGAAATTAATAAAGTAAAGATATAATAAGAAAGTTTTTTAATATTTTATATTATTAATATAATTATATAAAAAACAATTTTTTTTTTTTTGTGAGCCGAAGCCGTTACGGAACCTTTGCTCAAAGATTTTGCGTAACCGATAACCGAAAACCTTAATGCGAACATAACCGAAACCTTAATTGAACCGATACTCGTTTCGGTTTAAGTCCCTGATTTATACATAAACAAATTTATTCAAAATAATTTACTTAATCATAAACTAAAATGTTGTAAATATTATGTAATTATTTTAAATTCTCATATCTTAATTTTAGGCCAAAATGAACGATCACCACCTCCACAATAATCTGCAAAAAGGTGAGTTATTAACAAAATGGGGAAACAACTCTTGACCTACCTCAACCAAAGAACATGACCCTAAGTCGCTAACATGGCCAAAGAAACTGTTACCAAGTTGAATGACAGGATTTGCAGGGCACTTTTGGTGCACCATTCGTTAATTAATTGCTCACAAGAACAAGAAACGATAATCACGAATCTCGAGCAGATTTCGAATGGGGGACAAAGGGGAGAGCGCGCGCGAGAGGCGATCGAAGAGATAGAGATTGGAATCTGCAGTAGAGATACGTTGAATACGTTGCATAAAAGTTAAATTGCAACACGCGTGCGGCATGACGATGGCTAAAGCAAAAGCAAAAAAAAATAAACACAAAGGCGAGCGAACAATGTTATCCACTGCAGTTACTCCTCAGATACTTTCAGATACTCCCACGGAGCGCGCCGAAAATTGACCTTTAACTGAAAGAACAGAAAGAACAACCGCAACAGCAACAACAACAATTGGCAGCAAGATGCTTACAACATGTTTACATAAATTCCTAAAATGCAAACACAACATTGGCAGCGGCAACATTGACAGCAACACGCTCCAAAAGGGTTGCAGAAAACGGGTTCGGGCTTAAAATCGATATCGCTTAGCTCCGTTGGCGGCAATGATCTCGGCCCGATAATGTCAACGCTAGGCAATTGGCCAATAACATGGTTGTTGCTGCTGTTGTTGTTGTTGCTGCTGCTGCTGCTGCTGATGTTGCTGCGATAAGCATCTGCAACATTGCGGCCAACAATGTAGATGTAGATGTATCTATGCGATGCAATGCCTCTTACTTACTATATGTACAAGCCCATGGCTTTCGCTTGTACAAATTAACAATAAGACGGCTCCTACATACTACTACTCCTGGCCATGACTCAGTGTTGCCTGTAGTAGCTCATTCAGCTGGAAGCTGCTGGATGATGGCCTGGTTACCGCTTGGCAGTTGACTTGGACAACTTTTCCGCTTGGCGCCAATCGCTGGCGGTAATTAACACTGAAAATGTTACAACAATTACAATTGACGGGCCTTGCAACCAATTTGGTGGCAATCATTGTCTGCAAATGGCTTATTAGAAATGTTTTTGACATGCCTAAGGGGCGTCCGTGATCTACAGTCCGCTAATCCGCTCCAGGCTACATCAGTTAGCTCATCAACAGATTCACACAATTTTTGCACGCAAATGTGCTGGGCACTCAATTATAGACAAATAGATAGATAGATTAATGCAACTCAAGCGGGCATAAAGAATATGGGGGGAAAAAAAATATGGGAACTGTGAAACTATTTTCACATAAACTGTAACTCAGTTGAGAGATTTCCCAGTGGCAATCAGAGCGGCCAAGTTTAATTAGACAAGCCAGCGAGTCAGCCTAACAACAAGGGGCAAGTGGCAAGTGGCAGGTGGAAGTTGCAATTGCACGCTGCAAGTTGCCAGCTGCGACAACATTGAACAACGTGACGTGAGGGAACGTCGGCAACTTGTAGTCAACGTCCAAGCTGATGGACAGCCGTGTGGCAGTGGCAGTGTGGCAGCATTAGATGGCGCCACGGCTGACACAATTCAACATCAACATCAACTGAAGCAAACATCTCAATTGCAGGTCACTTTCTGGATGACAATCGTCTGGAGCATCATGCCGCAGTCACCGGACAAGGTAAGTCTTAACTTCAACTCCAACTGCAACTTCAACTCCAATTCCAAGCAAGCTTCTCTTCCTTTTAAGGTCCTTTAGCACATGTCCAGCAACATGTTCCATTCCTTTCTTTTTGGAAGCTTTCAGAAAAATGATTTAACAAAGCAATAAATAACAAACAAAATACCAGTTCTTATATATGAGAACTACAAATATTTGTTTTGATATACATTACATAAATAGATAATTATCTGAATATTCAATTTTCTGTAGCTTAAAGTATTTTTTTTGATGATATTTCAAAAATTAAATTTTTATTAAGCATAAATTAAATCAGTCAATTTGATAGAAATAATCCATATTAATTAATGATCTTCCTAGTCAGAATGTGTTGCTAAACATTAAGCATAAATATAATAATAATGATATTTTTTATATTGCTGAGAAACTATTTTTTTTTGAAGACTATATTCGTAATTGCAAAGTACTCTTAAATTCAAATATCTTCGTGGATTTTTCATAAATTTATTCACTATATATAACTTAAATAAATAACAAACATAATACAAATTCTTATACATAAGAAATCTTACAATTTGTTTTTGATATATTTTATTAGAGTAATATTCATCAGAGTAATCAATTTTCGAAGATTGAAAATACAGTCGAACTTCCCTAACTCGAATCACCATTATCCACGAAAAAAGTTCGAGTTAGGGAGACTTCGAGTTAGGGAAGTAGAATTGTATGAAATTTGCCTAGTATTGCCACTCGATTTTGTTCGAGTTAGAGAGACTTCGAGTTAGGGAAGTTCGAGTTAGGGAAGTTCGACTGTATAACTTTTTGATGATATTCCAAAAATTAAACTTTTATTATATTTAAAAATTGTTTTTAACCATCAATTTTGAGTACACAAAAATTCATTAAACCAGTTTGATTAAAATGATCCATATTAATTTACGATCTTCCTAGTCAATAACACCAGGGAATATTTTGCTAAACATTGAACATAAACATTATAATATTGATTATAGAAACACTATTTTTTTGTAAAATATATTCGTAATAGCAAAATGAGCTCGAGTTTATAAGTTTTCGTGAAATTTTCGTAAGCACACTGTATTTAATTTAAATATCACAATAGCATCTTCTACTGCTGTATATTTTAATTAAAATTAGATAATGGAAAGTTTATAGTCTATATTTAGAGAACAATTTGCTGTCTGTTTCCAATTAAAAAATTTAGTGGTCATAAGAAAACACGAGAAAAAATACTGATTTACTTCGTTCACATGTTAACATACATACAACGGTGGCCAAAAGTATTTTGGCACCCTTTAAAGTTAGTTCTAGCCAAATTGTGAGCTTACTTCATGGAAAGTTTGGTATCAATGGAAAGGTCTTTTGAATTCCTATCGAATGATGTAGTATTTTCCTTAACCCATTAAATACCCATTGAAATTTTCGAATATTTGTAAACGTCAACTTTTTCAACTTTTTTTCTCGATTTTTAAAAAAAATTTTTGATGCAGAAAGTTTCTTTAAACAATTTAATTAGTAACTGCAAAAAAATTTTTTCAAATATCTCTTCGCTAGTATTTTTTCTAATTGTTTGAAAATGGCGAAAAAGGCCCTTTTTCCTCATTTTCATGCAAAAAGTGGCTTTTTCGCCATTTTCAAAAAATTATAAAAAATACTAGCGAAGAGATATTTAAAAAAATTGTTTTGCAGTTACTAATTAAATTGTTTAAAGAAACTTTCTGCATCAAAAAATTTTTTTAAAAATCGAGAAAAAAAGTTGAAAAAGTTGACGTTTACAAATATTCGAAAATTTCAATGGGTATTTAATGGGTTAAGGAAAATACTACATCATTCGATAGGAATTCAAAAGACCTTTCCATTGATACTAAACTTTCCATGAAGTAAGCTCACAATTTGGCTAGAACTAACTTTAAAGGGTGCCAAAATACTTTTGGCCACCGCTGTATGTATATCTAGAAAACATATTTAAAAAATTTAAAATATTTAATTTAGCATGTTACGAGGGATTTAAGTAGTGAATAGAGCCTCTCTTGTTTAAAATCAACACATATTCCCGATTTTTTATGGTGGAGACTAGCCTACTTTAAATTTTTTTCATTTTGAAGACAACAGCAGAAATTGTTGACCAATTTTAAACATCCTTTCTCCAATGATAATTAATAGTTCTTAAAGCTAACTCTCGCCTCTCAGCCAGTCCATTCTCCCTTTTCAAATGCGACACTTGTTAATCATATTCCAAATCTTTACTTCACAGGCAGCTTGGGACACGGCAGCGCCTCCATTGGAGCTGGCTCTGGTGCGGGCGGTGGCGGTGGCAACCCTGGCCTGGGTGTTGGCGGGCATCACGGCAATCATGTGAGCGCCGCCGCAGCAGCAGCTGCTCATCATCATAATAACGCAGTGGCAGCCGCGTCGGCGGCAGCGCTGCTTGTTGTGCCCCAGCCCATAAATGCCAGTAAAATGGGCGGGCCGGGAGTGGGCGGAAGCGGAGGAGGACATGCACCAACTGCTGGCGGCAGTGGTCGGAAGTATCAATGCAAAATGTGTCCGCAGGTGAGTTGCAGGCGATTAACAATCGAACGAATACATTTATTGGCCGCTGTTTGGCCGCTGTTTGCATTGCCCTCAACTGTATGTTAAGTTAAAGGCCAAAAGGTTTAAACAGTTAACCGTTTTTGGCCGTCGGCCTTGCACAATTTGCTGGCCACTTAGCCCCGAGAATATTGACAGCAACAGCTCGGGAGAACGCATCGATGGAAGCCGACGACGACGACGGCTTTTTGTTTACAATTTTCCAGTTGATTTGCTTGGGACAAAGTTTCGAATTTCAGACGCCCAGTCAGTTGATGCCTCGCTTTTACCCCTATCCCCTTCCTTTTACCTTATCCATATCAAGTGCGTTTTTTCCCACATTTCATTCAGATTTCAGCTTGGCGGCTTACACACTTGGCCAGAAAGCGGAGCCAGCTCCAACATGGCATTGTACTCGTATTAATGACACTCAAGCTGAGGCCGACAGATGCTGCAGCCGCTCATAAAATGTCAATTATGCATCGACCTGAATGTGTGACCCTTTATATATATGTATATGTATTTATTAACCTGGGCGTATGTTTGTACATAATTGCAGCTAATTGAGCTTATTGTTTTTAACGGGTTTCTCGACGCAGTTCTCGTTGTTGTTGTTGCCAGACGCAGGTGGCACTTGAGATTTTTAAAGTGTAAAGATTGGTGATATTCGTGGGAGACATTTTAGGTGGGCTAATTACTTCACAGAGGGTGTTTTGGCTTTAAGTTTAGGAATACTAAAAGATTGACATGTTAAATTCTCTCTCAGAGCTCCTACACAGCTTTGGAAAACTTACCTTATAACGTATGAAAGGAAATACTAACAGTAATACATATTTATATTTTTACAAAAAATAATTTTAATAATTATGACAATAATCTATATACTTATCCGATTATATGTTGGCTAAATAGTTCAGAATTTCGGTATAGCTTTAGATAATTTGTATGCTCCTTACATACATATATATTTTTGGTTCGATCCGTACGAGCACCTAGATTTCAAAGATTTCCACTATCCACACAGTTTGATATAAGTTCACTTCAAGAACTTGATAAATTAATCTGCAATGATGATTAAACTGTATTTAACTGCCATATCTTTTTAATATTTCCAATTTAAAGCTGTAAGAAGCTTAATGATTTTAATACGGTGCTCCAAAAGGATTCACATTCTATGTATCTTTCAAACGAAAAATTTTTACGACTTCAGTATAATTCCTTAATTTCTTCTTTTGATTGTGTATGTGTAATACAGAGATCGAAAAAAATGAAAGTAAATTGAACAACGCCCAGAGAAATACAAAAAAAAGAAAATGTTGTAGAAATAGTAACAAAATTGTTGTAGTGGAAATTTGCAGTTGTTGTTGTTATGTTGTTGTGGTTGTTGTTATGTATATTTTTTGGACAAGAGCAACGTCGACAACGAAAATTTGTTGTCCATTGGACGAATGATATGTCGGCCAGATATGCCACACCCATAACGCCCACAAATTGTGGTGCGGAGCTAACAGCTTTTGCAGCACTGATGAGCGGTAGGCGCACACACACACACACACACATGCACAGAAGACAACAGGCACAGTGGGACGACTGATGATGTTGATGATGCTGCTGAAAAGCCAAAAACAATAGCAACAACAACAAGAGCAACAACATCAGAAACTACAGAACAGTTGCATATGCAGGCGGCGAGGTGTTCATTTGTGCGAGGCAAAGTGAAATAGCAGCATGCCTAAAAGTATGCTACACTTTCTTTTTTTCGCCCTCACATTTTTGCTGCTGCTGCTGCGTGCGAGTGAATTCGCAGTTGTCATGTGTATGTGTGTTCGTGTGTCAATTTTGTATTTCTTTTTTAAGCTCACACACACACACATGCATGTGAATTTATGAGTGAGTGTGCGTGTGTGCTGCACTACTGAAAATTAGTGCGTTTCTACGTTCAAAAGCGTCTGCTGGGCTGCTAGGTTTTTAATTACCCACACTTTGCATTTTTTTGTTGTTATGCTTCGGACTGCTTTGACAGTCGCTTTGTTGCTGTTGTTGTTGTTGCTGTTGCTGCTGCTGCTGCCCAGCTTCAATTGGAATTACTTCACTTGGCACTCTCATCTACGTTGCAGACCAACAGCAGCATGAGCCACTTTTTTTAATGCCTTTGACTGGCCACATCTCCATGTCTATATAGCATATATAGCAGCATGTCCACTTGTGGGTTGCCTACGTACATATATCTGTATGTGTATGTGTATGCGTGCATGTGTGAGTCTGTGAGGTACAGCTAAAGCCAGCCTATCGTGTTAGTGTGAGCTGCTGTTCTCTGGCCTCCTATTTTTTATTTTTCTGTGCTGTACTTTCCAGCTCAGCTGAAAAGGAGGGGCAAGTGTTATTTTTGAACTTTTTGTTGGCCAAAAAATTATGTGCACTTTTTTGAAATGTGGGAGGATAAATGTATGTGCAGTAGGTCTACACTTGCATCCTGTTCGCATCGAGTTGCTTTAGCAATAATAATTTATTTTAAAATAATTTTTGTCAACGCTGACAGCCTTTGAGAAAATCATTGGCAAATTGTGTCTGATTTTTTAATCAAATATTCTTACTGCGAGCAGTTCAAGAAAATTAAATTAATCAAAGTCAATGACAAACATTGCGATACAATGTTAATCTGATTTTTAACTGAATATGCTGCTGAATATATTCCGATTAAAATATTTTATATAATTCATTAAAACAGCTTATGTAAGGGCGTTGCCATAATACTAAACTGAAAAAAAAAAGTTCAAATCGCTTATATGTAATCAAATAAAACTAACTGATGATGGAGTGGAAAATTCTCGATTGTGTGATACCCTGCTGTTAGCTAGAAAGAGATGTAAATATAAAGAAGAATATTTAAAAAATAAACTTGCTTGTTTATACATCGTGAATTTGGTTAGGGGCTTGATAAACTCTGGCACTGAGTACAGGGTATCAAAATTTACTCAAATAAGCGCAAAAGCATGCAACGCTTTTTGCGTCATGTTATTATTAGTGCAACTTTACCCGCCATGAATCTGTGAGAGTGTCCATGGACGTATATGTAAATGTATCTGCATCTGTATGAGTGCGGCTTTAAATTGCTGTTGCCTTTTAGTCGCTGCCACGCCTCCCCCGCACACACACACACACACACACACACACACACACGTAATGCCGCTTTATTATTTTTAACAGCAATTTTTTAGTTACATTTGACGTTTTTTTATTCACTCATCTTCCTTCAGTGGAAAACTTTGTATGTGCACTAACACAATTACACACGCACACCAATGCAAGGCACTGGACAACGTGGAGTGGGTGGGGGAGGCAGGGAGGAAAATGGGGCACATCAAATAGCTCACACTATCAATTAGTGAAATTACATGCGAAAAACGAGCGAAAAATGTTTTACCACGCAAAGAAGAATAGAAAAATAAAAAAGAGAAGAGAAGAGTGGAAAAAATAACCACATGTTCTAGTACTCACACAAGCATGCAAGCACACACACATCTACACTCATATGTGTGCGTATGCACAATTTGTTAGTGTGTCTGTAATTCCCCTCATTTAATTAACAATAAAAATAGGCTAAAAAGTCTAAAAAACTGCAAGCGATTATGCATACAGTCTGTATGCCCGTATACACACACGCATACACTGACACACTTCTTACACACACACACACACATGCTCGACGCACACACACACACACTCGCACACATTGCAAACGTGCCATTTGTTAAATAATTTTAACACGCGCCCCCAAATACGCTTTTTTTGTGCCAAACTGCGCAGCTCACACACACACACACACACAGACACGCACACTCACGCATACGCACACACCCCGAGCACAGAGCATTAAAATTTTATCCGATATAATGCATGAATTATGTAAACTATTTTTATTTTTATTTTGCCTTTTTTTATTGTTTCCGTTGATTTTTGTTATTTTTCTATTTTTTATACCCCTTTTCAAAATGATTTAAAGAGGGTATATCAACTTATGGCGAATGCATGTAACAGGTTTCAGAAATCATTTCCGCCTCTATTATTTACATACATATGTCACCAAACGACTTGTCGATTTAGCTCTGTTTATCTAACATCGACTATGAAAGATAGAAATAAACAAGCGCAAAAAACTAAAATCAAGTTACTGTCTATAGGATACCCGTTACTTATTTAAATATTCAACAAAAAAATTATATTGCATACTTTTAGGTGCATACATTACTAAAATACCTAAAAACGACATTACCATCATTCTATTTGTCCGATCTTGTTGAGATTTAGTTGGATGATAGCTAATTATACTAGCTAGCGTTAAAATTACCTATTCTTTTACATTTTATAAGCAATTAAATTATTTTCAATATCGATTTCCATGTATCCTTTATCCAAAAACCAACATAATCGCACTTCATTTACATTCTCTTCTTTCTACTACGAACATTTTATCCCGATCGGATAATAAATATAGTTGTTGAAGTTTTTTATCCTAGAGCTGAATACACGGTATCTTGTAGTCGTGTACTCTCTACTAGAGCGTGCTCACTTGTTTTGTTTTTTATTTGTTTGTTCTTTTTTTCGTTTTTATGCGTTGCACTTTTCTGTGACGGTATTGGTGGCCCTAGCATTTAGTCATTGCCCCTGCGTGCCTGACTGAGTTTGAGTTTGGGAGTGTGTGTGTGTCCGTGTGTATGTGTAAGTGCGTATGCATACACATTTTTGTAAGTGTGTCTGTGTTGGTCAGCGGCCTTTGGCATTAGCATTTGGTTAATGCTAACGTGTCGCCCTCTATCGACCGACAAAAAAAAGCTACTCAACCATTGGCACCCAATTTTTAGTGCGGTTAGCAACAGACGCACACATTGAATGCCATTTTGCTGTCGTCTCGCTCGCCCAAATACGGCCATCTCTTTCTATGCTCGACTGTAGCTTGTTTATTTTTAATTTCATTATATGTACATTATTATTTTTCCAATGCATTGACGAGTCTCCATGTATGTGTGTGTCGCCCAATGCATTCAAGTGTTTTGTTTTGTTTTGCTTGTTTTTTGCATTTTGCATGAAATGATCAATTTTTTTTTGTTCAACACTCGGAAAATTGTTTTTAAAACGTCAACTAGTTTCTCGTTTGTTTTTTTTTTCTCATTTTCATTTTTCGTTTTTGTACTAACGCTTTAAGCAACTTATTTATTTACATGCAAATATTTCACTATGTGTTTTGGTTTCTGCTTAAAATAATATAAATAATAAACAACACACAAATTGTCCAGGGGAAATATTAATTTTACAACAATTTTTTGTCCGTTTCACAATATATATTTTATATCAGACTGTAGACTTTCATCAATATTGTGAATTGAAATTTTAATTCCAAATGATTGCATTAATTAAAAGAACTTGAATAACATTTAGTTAATGTGCAATATTTGTATACCTTAGCTTCGGTATAAACTCAACATAAATTAAATTGTATGATTCTTTAAACGAATTCTTAAATTGAATTCAGCGTAAAATAAACTTTTGCTGTTTCTCAAAATGCGGAACTATTGGTTTTTTTTCTCAGGGCGTTTAAACAGTTGTGATATTAGATTTTCCATGTGCGACATTCCCAGCTCAAATAACACTAAACCGAAAAATTCAGTCAGCCAGATTAACCTGCAATGAAAAGATAATTTCAGATAATAGAAGTTAAATTATAGATGACAAACTCACCATAGATCTGAAGTATGTTTTGACAGATTGCCAGTGCAAGCTGGGGGAACTGTTCGTCTCGCGTTTCCACTCATCATCGTCCATCGAACACGCTGGCATTAGAGGTTCCACCTCCAGAAACTGGGCCCAGAAGCCAGGCGACTGCAGGAGGAGAACTTGCAGCACCTGCTGCCAGATGACAATGTTGCTCAGATTGAGATCGACATCGTCGAAGAGTGTGGGCGCAAACACGACCGCGATGTTGCTGATGGACATCTTGACGGATGGACTCTGGGCAATGCGTTGCCAGTGCAGCATGAGGAAGGCCAAGGTGTCACGATGTGCCTGCTGCAGATCCACCACGGCCAGATACAGCTGCTCCTCGGCAGCCAACGGATCGCTGAGCTGCGTGGCCAATATAAAGTCGGGTCTGTGGTACATGGGGATCAGGGGACGCTGCAGGGTGCGCAGGAATTCCTTGACACAGCAGCAGAGCGTGTGTGTATCCTTGTTGCCCAGATGCGGCATTGTCTTGCCACGCAGCAGCTTGTGTCGCAGTCGCTTCACCTTCTCCCGGGTGGAGGAGACGCGATAGAGCCCCTCCTGGTCCAAGCCCCTGGCCTCGATCTCCGTCACACAGTGCACTATCAAAGCAGGCACCATGGGCGACACACTGGGCGCAAAGTCGCTCAAGTGGCCACGTTTCGTGCTGACCAGCGGCTGAGGAATGCAGTTCACAGTCAGCCGATCGCAGCACTCCGTGTGGCAGCGCAGTGGACAATCCCGACACCTTAAACTGGCCACTGCAAAGCGAATGCTGCAAGAAAACTGCAACTGATGAATCTCAGTTCGTTTGTCAAGTTCAAGGCATCTACTCACCGTTTATTGCAGTGCACACAGTTGCCCACATTGGAATAGTACACCTTCAGCTTCAGGTTGTGCTGACGCAGCAGCAGCAACGAGGGCAACGAGCCGCAGGGACTGGGACAGGGACAGGGAGTGGAGCTGGTCGTGTAGCAATCATTGACGTCGTCGTCGCAGCCATTGGGATTCATCTCGATGCGATCCTCAAGCGAATCCATGGACTGCTCATCGTACCAGCGAAACTGTCTGCTCAGGTCATTATATGAATTGTATTCCCGTCGAATTCTGTCCCTCGTCTGCATCTCAGCGCGTTGTGGCAGCAAATAACGAAAAAAGCACAAACACAAATCACTTGCCACACAGTCGACAACGTCTGTTTTTTAGCTATCGCCAACTTGTGATACGTTTACCTCTGATTTTGTATATACTTCTATATACTTACTTCTATATACCATCCACAAGTAAATACTTTCTGACTAAATCAGCTGTCACTTTTCATTGAGTCAGCTGCGTGGCCAATATATTTTTTCTTTTCAAGCTAAGCTTTACTTCGCCGAATGCTGCCCCTGAGCTGCAGTTGCTCAAAAAGTTGTTTCAATACTTGCACAGCTCTACTCGGAGTTGAATAAAATCTTGCACGTTTCAGCTAATGACTGCCAAATCAATATATACAGCAAACAATTTCAAAGCTACTATGTTCGATATAGGTATTGTATATAAGAATTATAAGATTTTTTGGAAATAAATATATACAAAAGTATCTTATTTGGATATTTGACTGTCAATAATAGAAAATATAAAATATGCGTTCTTGGGTTAAAGAATTTTTTACAAATATTTACTTTCGAGAAAATAAGCTGAAATGTTTACTCGGCTTATATGTGTGTTTTTATAAACAGTCTGCCTTCACCTTGTATGAATTAATAATTAAAGAAAAATAATACAAATATTGACTTTTTTAGGTCTCCAGTTTTCCCTTTATCTAATTGTTGTTGCTTATTTATTATTAGGTGCGATATTTCTAGAATAGTTTGCTCAGGAAAATTGTACAAGTGTACCTAAAGCTAAAAAGTTAAACCATTTTTTAAAATTTAAAGAATCTTTGTGCTGTCTCAAAATGGTTGCTATTTTTGATACAGCATATTAATTTTAGATAACAACAAATTATTCTGTGCAGTAAAGTTTCACGATACGAATACTTGATTATATTTATGGCAAAATATGACGTATAAGATATTTGCATTCGATATATGTAGCATGCGTAATAACATTTTGAGCTGCTCTTAAAAATGGATGCATTAACGCTTTAAATAATTTTAATAACTAATTTTTTAATAATTAAAAATAATTGGTCTTCGTATCATATGTTACAACTACAACCGTGCTTGAAACAACATTATAATTAAAATTCTTAAAACATATCTGTATCATGATATTTACACATTTATTTACAATAATTTACTTGCAATTGACTGTCTAAAAAAAATACAATTCGTCAGTCAAAACACCTCATAAAATCCGATGTCATGCCACAGAGATTCGTGATCCAATCGACTTGAAAACAATTTGTCAAAGTATCAATGAATTCTAAACGCGATGAAAATGGCTCAATGGCCGCACTAAATGGATGAAAAATTCATGGAAAAACGCTTTGCGGCTGCCAAACAAAATACGTCTAAAAAATTAGAGAATCAACCAAAAAAACAATTTCAAAAAAATATATATCAGAGGACGCACATCAAAAAGTGAAAATGTTAGACGAAGCGAGTCAACAAGCAAAATATGAAGCGGGAAAACAAAAAACAAAAAGTCCCAAAAAACAAAAAGATGTTTTTTATTTTTTATTTTGGCGTCTGACAAATGTGTTGCATACTTGCCGGCGCAGCGTTTTGCCATCAATTTTTTAACGAACGACGGCCATGGCAACCGCGCAGAGCAGAGAGAATTTTTTGCTGTTCCAGCGGAATGGGTGCGAATGAGGCGCAGCAACGAGCGAAATTAACGAATGAGGCGGGCAAAAGGCGAAACAGAATTTGATTTTTATATTTTGTTGCCGTTTTTTAGGCGTCAGTTGCAGCAGCAGCAGCGACTGCGACAGCAGCCCAGCATATGATGAGTGTGAGTAAGAATGTGAATGAGGTAGACGCATATGTGTGTGTTTGTGAGATGGGCGTCGCATTGAATTCGTATAGTTATTAATGCGTATTGAAATACTCATGTACATGTATCTACATAAGTCAATGTATGTGTGTGTGTATGTGTGTGTGTGTGTAAGTGGTCACGTGTGAGTGTGAGTTTGAGTGTGAGTGTGAGTACGAGTGTGTGCTGTGTCTGTTTTGTTTGTATTCAAAGCCCACAAACGCCAGTCACGCATCGGAATAAGCCCATGCAAGTAACCATACTATAACAAATGTGCGGGCTTTGCCCCGATAACCCAACACACACCCCCCTTCCATCCTGCCCCGAAACCAACCTTTATACCCACTGTATGTGTGTTTGTGTTTTTTGACTGTCCACTGCGTGGAAATACAAAAACACAACAAAACAACTAAAAAATCTCAGTGACAAATAACATAAAAAAACAGATACAAAATTCGAACCAAAGCAAAATGCAAAGCAACGGGCAAAGAACACACACAATTACAATAAAAAAAAAGCAGGAAGTATAGCATCAAAGCCGTCTGACAGCGTTGCCACGTAGTTATAATTAATTTTGTATATACAATAGCTGTAAAAAATTGTTTTTTAAGTAACAAATGATTTAAATGAGTGAGATATAAGAGTTAAGTATTTATTTTAAGGACATCTCAATATATATGTTTTTAATTACTTTTCTTAGACAACCATAAAAAAAACATTACGAAATATCATAGAGACAGAATTTCATTTTGTGCCCATCTTGTTTTGAATAGATATAACTATTTAACTATTATAACTATAATTTTATAACTATTATCTAAGTTATAGTTTAAAATGTCACAATTATTTCTATAAATCGTATGTAAAAAAATATATACATCAAACACTTTGGCTAAACATGGAAAACTGGCGATTATGTTTAACCCGATCGCCATAAAAATAATTTAACTATGGCTTTATTCCTTTACTAGCTTTTGTCAAACCCAAAAACCTTAAAAAAAGTGTAATATAATTATAAATACACTTTTCATTGGCAACTCTACGGCATCATCATCCTACATTGACTCCGGAAAAAACTAAATAACAATATCTAAAAGCAAATACAAACACAAAAGCAAACACAAATCAAACACAAAAGCAAAAGCAAATGCAATGCGCTCGTGAAGGGGTGATGGATATGGAAAGCAGCAGAAAACCAAAACCAAAACAAAGTAAAAAAATGTGAAAAATGGAACCAAAAAAGAATAAAAAAAACTGTTTTTGAACGGGTCACAAGTGCGGCGTGCGAGAGAGATGGCATGAGGCAATGGAAAAAATTGTTTCCTGTGACAAGGCAGCCACAAAAAAAAAAGTTGAAGGGGAGGCTGCGTGGAAAAAATGCACAGCAAATGGAAATGGGAAAAATGCAAAAGAAAAAAATAGATAGAAAATAAGAAAAAATGCGCCAAGAGGGGCAAGCTGAATGCCCAAGCGTTTGGAGTAGAAGTCGAGGCAAGGTTGCAATGTGGCGAGAAAAAAAACCACTTAGAAAAAGCAGCAACGACGACGGTGACGATGGCGACGAGCAGCAGACAAACGACGACTGCAACACGGCGGAAGGAGGACCATCTGTGTGTCTGTGTGTGTGTGTGTGTGTGGGAGAGGGAGTTGGAGTGGGAGAAAGGAAGGGGAATGAAGACTGTGCGAGTATAAGACTCGCTGCTGGCAGTTAAGCCACGCGGTGGCTTAGGTCAGGACGGAGGCGGCCTGAGGTGTGCTCTATGCTTAGCACACTGTACTCTGCGCTTTTTTTTTCAAACTGCAAGTTGTTCTTTTGGTCTCCTCTTTGGCGTAATTCGACGTCAGACTGATAGAGTGCTCCAAAATGGCAATGGCCGGGACGACAGGGCGGATGCTGAATAACGCAGCACGTGAGCAAGCGTAAGTTACACGCCGACAAAAAGCGTTGCCTACTTTTATGTGCTGCATTCAAATTCAATTGATTTAAATACTTTATTAACTATAAATTAATTAAACACACTTATTAAAGTTGTTTGCTGCACATTTGTTTATTGTTTAACTTACCACAGCTTTTTTCGAGGGACATTTCACATTGCCAAATGCAAAGTCAATGCAAAATCAAATGCAAAATGCAAAGTCAATGGGAAATGCAAAAACTCTTCAATACAACAAACATAAAAAAAGGGAAAATGCAAAAAAAACCGGGCAGCATCAAAGTCGAACAAAACAAAACGGTGGAAAAAAATACGGCCAGACCATGGGGTTGGGGACTGTGGCATGTGTGGGGGCAGGGGAAAAAGCAGGCAGAGCATTTGGGGGCGGCAAAGGCTAACACGACGTTGGCAGCGAAAAAATTCTGTGCGTTTGTATGCGATTGTGTGTGTGTGTGTGTGTGAGCACTGTAGATATGGCTGTATGTGTGCGTGTGCGTGGGCAAAAATTCCCCTTTTTTAAATTTTTAACACAATTTTTTTGCGCGTTTTTTAGAGCCCATCGTCGGCTCCAAAACTTCGCCCATTCCAAATTGAGTTTGGGTCAATGTTGACGGCGACTGCTACTTGTTGTTGTTGTTGTTGTATTTGCTGTTGCTGTTGTCGTTGTTTTGGCGCTGCTCTGTCAGGTGGCTGCGACGCTGGCAGCGCAGTCGCTGTGGACCGCGCAGCATTTGAATAGCGCCAGCAGCGACGCCGCCTATGCAACCAAAACTTTTTTTCAGCTTTTTCTCTCTGTGTGTGTTTGTGTGTGTGTGTGTGCGTGGCATTTTTTTGCCCGTTTAGTTGGTTGTTGTTGGTTTTTTTTTCGAACTCGCCATTGCCAGCTTCTGTCTGTATGAGTGTGAGAGAGAGTGAGTTTGTGTGTGTGTGTGCTCGCCCCTTTGCTGTGTGTGTGTGTGTGTTGATGATATTGTTGTTGTTGTCGTTGTGTCGGCCGGCGGCGGCCTTTAGTAAGCCAGGCCGCCACCCACTCACACACACACACACACATAGATTTCGCTGCTGCTGCTGCGTTTTGAAATGCCGCTGCGCTTGTGTTAGTGCGCGTTTTGTCTGTCTGGTTGCCTTCTCATGGCTGTCGATGCCGCCGCCGCCGCTTTGCATCTCTCTGTCTATGTGTGTGTGTGTGTACGACCCCCCAAAAATATATTGTTTCAGATTTTTTCATCATCGCTTTAGTTGAGTTTTTACATTGGTGACGGATCGTGCTCTCGGCTCGGCACGCTCCACGTTTCGCTCCACGAATCGACGCTCGACGGCTTCACGCTCAATGTTCGATGGGGCAAAGCGCGCGACTTTAGTTCAGCTGTGTGTTTTTCTGTGTGCGCAACATGTTCCTTGAGACGCCGCCAATAAGAGTAACAACAACAACAACCACATCTACAAATACAACCACAAGCACAAGCACAACAAACAACGTGCAACGTCTTCGGCTCACATCGTTGTCCTCGTTGTCGATGTCCTCGCGCCAAGACTAAGAAAAAGTTGCAATAGCACCACACACAAAAAAAAAAGAACAACAAACACTAAAAAAAATAGAAGAAAAACTTGAGCTCGCACTTGACTCGGTTTCGGTTTCCGTTTCCGGTAAAAAGTGTGCGCGCTTTTAGATTTTTTCCAGCTGCTGTTTCCTTTCGATTCAATTGCACGTTGTGTTTATTTATTGCTGCAACTCTGAAAAAAAAACGAACCGTACGTGAGTGAGTGTGTGTGTGTGTTAGTGTATCTTAAAGATAAGCGAGTATCTAATATGCTGCAGCGCAAGAAGCGTTAAGAATAAAATCACGTCGACATGCAACTTGCTTTGTTATCTTTCCTTCCGCACATGTGTCTGTGACTGTGGCTGTGACTGTGGCTGTGACTGTGTGTGAGAGAGTAAATAAATAATAAATTTCCTTTGCCGCGCACCCAGTGTGTTTATCTGAGTATTAGTGTGAGTGTGTTACACATCAGCTGTTCCTTGTGTTCAATATCAAGGTCAGATAATTCTCAGCTTTTGTCTGCCAAGTCAGAAGGAGCTCACTTTCAAATGTTCCGTCGGTACGAGAGGGCGGGAGTAATCATCGACTTAAGCACTCACCCTTCCAATGCAAATATTTTCAAATACTTGTTTAAAGGATCTTCAAAAGGCTCCATACAAATTTACTGCTGTTCCCATCCCAGAATATTAGATACAATTTTTTATCCGGAATTTATGAATAATTTCTTAAATTAGGATCCTTCAATATGCGTTCTACGAGTTTGATTCATATTCGAATTTTGGTAAATAAAAAATGAAAGAACAATAAATTGTTCATCATTCAAGAATCATGAAAATCATATGAAGAAGTAATGTTTTTAAAATTGGCACAGAAATAATAATATGATTATAAACTTTTAATACTATTAATAATTAGAACCATTAGAGTTGATTCTAATCTTTGAATATTCTTGCAATTTCTGGCTTTCACTTTTTATTTTAGAGCTTTTATTGATATGTATTTGTTCAAATTGCACTTATTCAAAGTATTTTAAAATACATGTTTTTAATTTCATCTGACGAACTATTTATAAATAGATAGAAAAATAGATTTCTGTTCCTATTTGAAAAACATTTCCCAGGAAATTTCTCTGTAGTCTATATCACTTTCAATATTCACAACTTTCACGAATAATTTTGCTATTTTCCATTAGTTTAACATTAGTTTTTATTAATTTGTAAAATCAAGTTAATTAAATTAAAAAAAAAATGTCTATTAGAATCAAGAATCCTTTTGTTTTTTTTAGATTAAGAAAAAGTTTTATAATCGTTCTGATTTTATATTTGATTAATATACAGTAATCGCGCTGCTAGACTGACTTGGAAAAGGCATTATTTTGCTTAGTGTTTTCTGTTTTGATTTACCTAACATGAAAACACATTAACAACTACTCAATACAGTAACTCTTTGAAAAAAATATCTTGGTTTTCAATACATTTTATTTACAATTGAGTTTATATAAACTTCAATCGAATTCAATGTCAAGTGTCTCCATTTCTTTCAAGTTTTTAAATTTTCCTTATCGTTACAAAAGAAATAAAAATGCATAATAGAAACAAAAATTAGAATCAAAGCTGATAATTAATATTCCATATTGAATACACATTTTTGCTATAATCTTCGGCTCGATTACTCAGCTCAAGTCATGATCATCTTTTTAGATTTGACCTCACACTAAGTCAATTTGATGCTGCTCGCCTGAGGCATTGCAACTGTGAGTTTCAAAACTCATTCAAGCTTAAGTTAATGAAACAGCCCAAACACCTGAATTTGAGTCCGATACAGAGACAGACTGATCCTGAGACAGAACCTCTGGCTGAGCATGATACTCGGGTCCAGGCTTGAGTATTTTGAGTATTTTGGAAACTTGATATGCTGAGAAGATTCGAAGCAAGCGCCACACAAATACCTAAACCCGTTAATGGGACAGCTGGTCACAATCATGCCACTCTTCTCCTTTAGCACCCTCTCTCACTCTGTTACACGCACACACACACACGCAAAGCAGTTTCTTGTGAGCTTTTAAGGACACTTTGGCAAATCGAAACTTTCGAGCGATCAGTTAATCAAAGACAATTGCTGCGTTCACAACGTCGGAAAAAGTGACGGAAATTTCTTCTAACAATAAAATAACAATTCTCAGCCATAATACATATTATTTTTAATTAATCCGGAGCGCAAAAATTAATTGCATATTTTTAGTGATGTGAAATTAATTAATGATTAGTTCAAGCAAGCATGCTTTAAAAAAAACCACAGCAAATGTGAAATTAAATATCATTAAAATGCATAAGCAACATCAAAAAATAGTAATAATAATTAAATGAATACAAAAAAAAAAATAAAAATATATTTGTGGATCGTATGACACCCAGGCAATGAATATTTCATCAACTGACAATAAGTGGCAAATAAGTTTAAAAAACGCGAAAAACAGAACGGAAGCATTTTTGTGATTTCGTGCAACTTAATAAAAAAAAGCGCTAGAAAGTAGTGTGAAAATGCATTAATCAGCCAACAATAATAACAAACAAAAAAGAAAAAATTATGAATAATAAAAGAGCCGGAATATTTTTTAACACATTTTTCAGTAATTAATAAAATGAAGGGTCTGAGTTTGAGTTTGAAAGACAGATACCAAATGTAGCCAAACCGCCAAATGTTAATTAGTTAAATGGCCGTTCTACGCCTTCGCCCAAAATGAACCAACAATCAACACACACATAACAGACACACACACATTCACTTAGTCTAATATGTATATGAACACACATAAACAAAACTGCAATCCCCTGCTTTGCTATATATTTTTTACATTTTTTAATTGTTTCTTTGTTAATTTTGTTTTAGGATTGGGCTGCAATATGTACAAAGTATATAATGTACACATGTACATACATTTTTAAAAATGTGGTTGTATTTCTCATACCCATAACTCTCATCATTGTATCATGATTCATATGCATATGTAGTATATGGGAGCATTTAATAATTACAATAAAAATGCATTCTAAAAGTACAGGATATAAAAAGAACTACACAAATAATGGTTGCATAAAAATCTATATATGACCATTACCCCTCAAATAAATAAAATGGCCGTTTATCTGTGCGAGTGCGGAGATTAATTTATTACCATCATATCTATACAGATTTCTCTGCTCACTTTGTAAAATTCAAAAAAATTATACATAATTGAAATTTTAATAATGTAACAAGTATTCTAAAATGTGAATGATTATTAACTTATTTTATTTATGTGTTCAAATTGTAACAGGTATTCTAAAATGCCCGATTGGGGTATGGTACTTTGAGATTTTAATGCGCAATTAAACTGAACAATATTTCAGATAAATACATTTTATCGAGTCCTTTAAATATCCAACAAAAAATTCTGTAACCTAAATTTGTTGGAGATAGTGTTCAATAGGATTTTAAAAGCAAATATTGGTATTTTCTTTTCAAAATCTAATAAAATACTTTTCAAGTAACTAAGGTTTCGTTTCATTCAATTTCTTGCATTCCATTCATTTCTCGCATGGAGAATAACACAGCAACAACAAGCTGATCACCTTTACAGCACTTTTGTCATTTTTGCGACTTAGAATTCTCAACTGGTCTTCAAGATGACATTAGGCGCGGATCGGTGGTTAAGTCAGCAAAGCGGCACTAATGACAGAGACAGTTATCTCTTGAAACAGCTGTGTACCGAGCCTTGCTGTGTGTTGTCGTATGTTGACAAAGTTATATTAGCATTTATTACACCTCGAGCTAACTAAACTTACATATTTATAAAGAAATAGAAAGGTCGCTAGCCAATGAATGCATTTTGAATGAATGGTATTTTGCTATTTTATTTTGAATCAGTAAAAAGAAAATTTAAACAATCATACAATATTTATTGAATTGGTCTCAAAATCGCTTATAGATATTAAAATTGTAATTTTGCAAGTGTTAAGCACATACTGAAACAATGCCAATAATTTGAAGTAACCATATTTATATTAGTATCAAAGGATAATAATTATTATGCAAACCACTTATGGCTCATCAATAGAGCAATAAACCTGAAATGCTGTTGAACATAGCTTACATTTGTGATACATTTTAGCGTACATTGGGATATAAAATGTAACGCAAAAAAAAATGACAGCCAAGGTCAACGTCGTGAATAAAATAAAAAAAAATACTTCTATTTTTATCTAAGCGCAAAATAAATAAATTCTGAAAAAGTCGTGCATCAAATATCAACACTCACAATGGCTGAAACATGCAACAAATGAATGAATTATTCGCAGCGTTTAGAAATTGAAAAACCCGCAAAATAAAAAACAGAAAACAAAAACTAAATGGAGCAATGCAAATAAAAACAAAGAGGACTTTCACCTGACAAATACGCAGGATGTCTGCTGCTTGTCTGCGCTTCAATGACTTGCCCTCTAAATATAAAAAAACATAAAAAAGATTGAGAATATAAAAAAATAAACGCCCTATAAAAACACAGACAGTCGGGGACAGGCAAACATTTACACAAATAACGGATTTTATATGGGAAAAAATCTAATCGAAGCGAGCCAAAACGACAAAGAAAATCCCGCATAGCAAAATAGTCAAATTGAAAAAACTCGCTCCCGGCCGCAGTGCAAAGCGAAGGGGCAGCATAAAATCAGAAAAGTCAAATGCGTAGCGAGGAAAAAATATTTCCGCTGACTGGAAAAACGTCGGAAAAAATGGTCGACGTGCAGCGGCAACGAAGCAATTGAAAATTCAAAATAAAAAGCAGGCAGTAAAAATGGCGTTAGATTTAGGACAAACCAAATAACAACTGGAAAAAATAAAATCATATCTATGTAGTTGCTAGTGCAGCGAGACGAGACAAACCCGTTTTTGTGGTTTACTTTCGGAGTTTTTTTCACCCAAATAAATTGATAAAAAAATAAAAATGAAACAAGATAAATTTAGCATATGCAACAGGCAGAAGAGAATTAGGATTCTTTAAAGCAAAAATACTCACAAATAACAGACGAATCAAGTGAGAAATTAAATGTTAAAATTGCAAAGCAATGTATGTAAAACATTTATTATTTACTAATTTTTTCTGAAATCCAATATTTGAACAATTTTAAACCGGAATTGCAGTTTTGAAGTCAAGTTTAGATTTCATGGAAACATTTAGTTAACTTTAAAGTTTTAAAACAGTGAATACTCATTGCGCTCCAATATATTTGTCAGCTTTAACTTAATCACATGGATGATCTCTAAATTACAATTGTATTTAAGGTATTTCCATCTTGGATCCTTATATAAATACATATTTATATGCTGTTTTTAATAACAGAGAGTTAGCTTTTACATACGGTGAAGTCGATTGGTATTTATTCTTTATTCCTTATATTCACTGTCATAAATGATTGCAATTCTAAGGTACATAGTTCGGTATTATTAATATATTATTATGTCATTTGTAATGATAGTACTTTTTCTTTGGTAATTAACGTCAACTACTATTGCTAGGTATTATTCTACTTAATCGCAACACGATCGGACAAATAGAAAGGTGGTAATACCTGATTTAAGTAAATAAGCAATGTACGCGCCTAAAAGTATACAATAAAAAATATTGCATTTATTTATATAAGTAATGGGTTTCCTATAGTCAGGAATTCGACTGTAGCCTTTCCCATTTGAACTTAATTTAATCTAAATTTATTTTCCTAATCGTTATACTTACATTTATTTTGAACATTTTTCATTAATTTAAGATATACACATTTGAAACTGTCCCTACGAATAAATATTTAATACAAAATATAAGTGAAGTGAAGTGACAAAAAATATTGCTTTTGAAGTTATAAATAACTCTACTGCATTACAGATATAATTTGTTGTGCATAAATTGCTAAAAATAATTACTTTTAAATAAAAACAGTCATTAACCAAAAATAAAAAAGAAATAAAAGTGACTAAATGGAGGGTCGTTTAATTGAGTATCGTCCGATTGGCGGCGGTCTGGATTACCATCACAATTCACCGCTGATTGGCGAGATTCCACCGGCTGGCGGGGATTACAGCCACGCCGTGCACCGCTCGATTGATCATCTGCGCAACAGTTTGAACGAACGTGTGGCCCTTGGACCGCTTAGCGTGTTCTCCAATACGCCGGATTTGCGCAGCTCGGTGCTTAGCTACAGCCAACAACCTCATCCTCATGCTCACTCACATTCTCATCCGCATCCGCAACAACAGCAGCAACAGCAACCACATCAGCCACAGCCGCAGCCACAGCAGCAACAGCATCAATATCACTTGAGTGGCGGTGGAGATGCACTGCACCAGCCGAAGCCAAATCTGGAAAACAGCACCGCCGACGGCAGCGCCGGCAGCTCTAAGTTGGTCAACGACGCCGTCGTCAGCAGCAGCAGCGGTAGCGTCGGCAGCAGCAGCACAGCGCCAACGGGCTCCACCCGTGGTCGCAAATCCCGCATCTATCCGAATCCCAATCAACACATTGTGGTGACCAGCAACAGCGTCGACCACGGCGGCATTCGCATGCAGAATGCAACAATCAACGAACGCAATACCCAAAATCCGAATGCAAATCCAATTCCGAATACAAATTCAAATCAGAATCCCAATACGACGACAATTAATGTTTCCAGCGTATCGAATGCCAATGGCATTTCATCCTCCACCAGCTCACCGCATCATACGATGCATGATGTGAAGGACACCAAGGTGAACATCAGTTGATGACAATTTAGAGCAGTGGTGTCCGAAATGTCAAAAACTCATAATTCTGCCAGTTTCGCAGCCGTCACACGTATAGAGAGAGTATATGTGTGTTCTATAAATACATAGCATTCGGCGGCTTGCTCTCTTACAATGCGCTTCTTAAGCTTCTTGTTCTCTCACGAAGCAACTGATCGGCTGATGCTTTCTGATTGCACTGTGCAAGACTTTTGTTATACACTGCAACTTAAGCTTTTCGATGCGATGCGATTCGAATATGTTTTCATTTCATTTTTTCAGTGTAAAGCCGTAAAACGACTCGCTGACTTCGCGTTTGCATGTTTTATTGTGTGAGTTTGGACACCACTGATGTAGAAAAAGGGCAATGCAAACAGTAGCCAACTCAATTAATTAATTTTAATTATTTGCAACATTCATTGATTTCTTCTCTCAATTGTAATCACTCTCTCTTGCAGATCTTCAGCTCGAAGGCGGATTTGCAGCTGCACACACAGATCCATATGCGGGAGGCAAAGCCGTACAAGTGCACGCAGTGCTCGAAAGCATTCGCCAACTCGTCGTATCTGTCGCAGCACACCCGCATCCATCTGGGCATCAAGCCATATCGCTGCGAGATTTGCCAGCGCAAGTTTACGCAGCTATCGCACCTGCAGCAGCACATCCGCACCCACACAGGGGATAAGCCGTACAAGTGCCGGCATCCCGGCTGCCAGAAGGCCTTCTCCCAGCTGTCCAATCTGCAGTCGCATTCGCGCTGCCATCAGACGGACAAGCCGTTCAAGTGCAACTCCTGCTACAAATGCTTCTCGGACGAGCCGTCGCTGCTGGAGCACATACCGAAGCACAAGGAGTCCAAGCATCTGAAGACGCACATCTGCCAGTACTGCGGCAAGTCCTACACCCAGGAGACCTACCTGACCAAGCACATGCAGAAGCATGCGGAGCGGACGGACAAACGACCGCCGATTGCTCCGGGCAGTGCGGCTGCAATTGCGGCTGCTGCCGCTGCTGCTGCCGCTGCTGGCGGAGGTAACAATGCTAGCAATGCAACAACAGCAGCGCCAACTAACGCGCAACACCAGAGGAGCAATCTGGTGTTGCCACCGGTTTCGATAGCGCCCAGCGACAACAGCTACTGGCCAAAGGTAAGTCCCGACTCGGCGGCAGCTGCCAATGCCATGGAGGTAATGCATCAGCAACAGCAGCAACAACAGCAACAGCAACAACAGCAGCAGCAACAGCAGCAGCAACAACAGCAGCAGCAACAGCAGCAACAACAACAACAGCAACAACAGCAGGCGCATCATCATCACACGCAATTGGGCGTGCCACCGCAGCAACATGGTCCGCCACAGCAGCAACAACAGCCGCAACACCATCACCCACAGCAACAGCAGCAACAACCACCGCCCCAGCATGGCATGGAGGCACATTATGCTCAGCCGCCAGCGCCAAATAGCAATCAGAGCAATGGACATGCGCCGGAGCAACTGCAGCCGCATCATCGCATCATGCCCGATCCCGTGCGAGAGGATATTGGTAAGAGAAAGCACATTAAATCTAATAGAAACAGCTTTGGCAACATCTGATCCTTTCACAGTGTCAACACCCAGCACCGTGGGTCCATATGATGCGGCATCCATAGCAAAGAGTACCAGCAATTCGGCCTTTACGCCGATCAACTCGATGCCGCCGCACTTGAACTCCCTGAGCCATCATCCGATGGCGCAGCGTCCCTATCTCTACGATGCCATCAGTTTCCCCAACAAGAATGTCAACCAGTCCAATGCCAATGCCTTTCCCAATCAGCTGATCTCGCTCCATCAGATCCGCAACTATGCGCATCAACCCGCGGGCCTCATGGCCGGCGAGCATCTGCTGGGCGTCAGTGTTGGGCCCGGGAAGGATAAAGGATAGCTAACGTCGTACTTTTAAGTTGTCGTTATTTTATGCCTACATATGATACTTTTATATTTATAAATACATACATATAATGTTGTGTAGACCGCCGATTTGTATGCCCGTATTTAAGTTTATATTTCCCGTATCGTTGAAGTCGCGTATCCTGTACAGTATTAATTTGTAGTTAGTTAGTCCTAGAGCGTACTTTTCTCAACTTGAGCGAAGCATACACACACACGCACACAGTTAACTTAAGTTAAGTACTCGTAGAATTATTTTAACATTAACAAACATCTCGTTAAGTCAAATCTATTGTAAATTGCCAATTATACGTATTACTTATTCTAATTTAACTACGCCGTCCAGTTTAATTTAAATCAAACTCAAGTTTTTGATGCAATTCTAAATGTTTTATAATCTCATCACTTATTGATGCAATCGGCACTTTTCTGCAAGTTTTTTTTTGCCAATAGATGTTTTCAACTGCAACTATTCAAAAGATATTTTATCGCTACCGCTGACAGATTTACCAACCTGATATAACCCAAAGATTTTTCCTCACTTTAATTTCCATCTAAATATCTATATAGTTTCCATAATTTCCAGTTATAAATTCAGAATATACTTAAAATATTCCAATTATACTAAAAATGGCTATTCAAAGGTCCGTTTTATTTCAATTCCAGAAATTTTTTATCTTAGAGACATTCCGTAATTTAACTTTAAGCTTTCTAAAACTACGTTTACATCTGTTTATACTGCGGTGATAACAATATTCAAGTTCGAAACTGACTTCAAGCTCAAAACTCTCCTAGATTTCAAATTGTATATACTTAGCTTGAATGATAATAAAATATAGTTTTATTCTTTAAAACCAGATCTCGCAGTAATGTCGAAATGAAAAAGCAATTTAAATCAAAGCTACTGCAAACTACTTACAAATGATGTGTACATATTAAACTACTAAGGTTAAACTGGCAGAACATGAAATTTCTCAAAGGAATTTTTAAATGTAAAAGAATAATTTAAATGAAAATACCACAAAAAAACAAAATTGAGCATTAAAATTTGCATGTGTTTTGCAAACTATAAATGAAACTATGCGATAGATTAAAGGCTAAACAACTATTTTGAATTAAGAGCAAAAAGTATAATTAATACAATTACTAAATCTCAAATGTTCAAAACTGAAAAACGAAGCGAGAAAAATGTAAAATGTGGAAGTAAATATTTTTGGTAAGACTGAAGTGATCAAAATTATAAAACAAGAGCAAAATTTAAAATACATATTAAAGGTTTTTACTAAATTATAGGCCAAACAAAGCTAAGTAATAATAACTAAGTGAACTCAACAGAATGTGTCCTAAATTTCATACTAAATGTCAGTAACTAAATATTACATGTAGAACGGCAATCGAAAGAATTCTATTTCGAAATTAAATAAAACGCGAAAATGGTTAATACATACATTTAAAATAGTTAGAATTTAATCGCCCATTCTCAATGTAAAAACGAAAAACAAATTCAAATCTTAAGCAACATTAATAAAATAGACCGATTAAAAATGAAGATGACTTAAATGATAAGCATAGCAAATGAAAGTTCGCTACAGGAAAGATAAATAAAACAAACTAAAACAGCAACATCAAATAAAGAAAGTGAAAAATAAATAAAAACTAATTAAATATATCTCGTACATACATATGTAATTGCCAATTGTAGATGTGTGTGTGTATTTTAGTTAATGTAAATTGACATTTATTTTTAGCTCTAAAATCAAACCATAATAAAGTGAATTAAATGTTCAAGGAATAAGCTCGCTTTTTGCAATCTCATTGGCGATGGGTTTCAAAAAGCCTTTTATATCATAACTTAACTGATTGTTGACCACAAGATGCGTTAAAGTATATTCCTCATTCTCCAATACGGTGAGACTTTGTCCCTTCTTATATTGGCTAAAGTCACCGCGGGATTCGACCGTTTGACCATTGAATCTTGAGCTTGTATCCAAGCAGATGGGTCTGACTTTGGCTCCAAATTTGAAGGGCTTTACCAGGGTAAGTAGTGCCACCTTTTCAGTTCCACGACTGTTAAATGAAGCAATATATGATTAGATCTAATAAAGAAACCCTGTTCATGAATACTTACTGAGACACAATATGGATATTGGAAATGTTGTGCAGATTGTAACCATGCTCCTCCAACTGTCTGTAGCTGACACTGTGATCGCCCTCAGCAACGGCAAAATGGGTGTGAATATCATCAGTACCGAAATGATTGACAACACACTTCTCGGCAGTGAGAACGACATAAGGCGACAGAATTGTGCCGTAGCATTTAAAGTCATAGCTATCTTCGTTCCTTGAGATACGCTTAAAAATGCTGACAGACCAGGGCGTAATGTCGGGATGATGTATGGACTTAATTCCGCAGATGGCCTCACATTTCGGATCGGCTTCTTCGGTATACCACAATCCAGTCTCGTTGCAGACATGTCGGCCCAATTGGCTCGCAGTGATGGCAGGTTGAAAGCCAGGCGCGCAATTTACCAACATTGTGGTATTAAACAATAACGTATTTTGTTTACAGTCGGTCAAGTCCTCGTCTTGGATGCACTGCGTCATGAAGCGAATGTTGCGCTCAACTGAACTTTGTTTGCACACTCGCAGACACTTGAAGTCATCCGAAGACCATTCATAGTTTTCGCATTTCTTGATACTGGTGCCAGAGATCTCGTAATCCTTATCACAGGTCATGGACACTACAGATTTTAAGGGCAAAACAGCATCTGGCCTGTAGCTAAAGTCTGAAAAGTAATCTGCCACACGCATTCCAGTTACGGGCTTCAAGCTACATCCACTTGGAGACCAAATCTCAGTAGGCCTAATTTTACCATCATCTTTGTGTTGGTAAACATCGTCAGTCTTTTTGGTTATTACGACTGTTTTGCTGCAGAGATCGGGAATCTCGTCGCTGCCATCGGCACAGTCGATTTCACGATTGCAGAAACTTTTCCGGTTAATACAGGCCCCGTTCTCACAGCGAAAGGAATTCGGAGGACAGGCGCCGTAAGCACACAGTTCCAGAGACTCATCAGTGCCATCTTTGCAATCGCTGTCCCCGTTGCAAACTTGACTCCACTGCAAACATGTCTTCCCGTCGCAGCGTAGTGCATATTCTGGGCTACATGAAAAGTGTTAACAAATATCAGGAAAAAATCAACTAAACGAAAACTTACCCACAACCCCGCTGCAGTTCAGAATACAAATCATCAATCTGTGTCTCATTCGCACACTCAAATTTGTTCTCATCGCTTTTATCCCAACATTCCGGAATGCCATTACATTTCAACTTAACTTCCAGGCAGCCTCCATAGCCGCACCGATAGAGATTCTCCTGATCACAGGTAGTATTATAGCAAGCTATAAAGGTCTCATCGCTGCCATCTAAACAGTCGAGGATTCCATTGCACTTCAACTTCTCGTCAATGCAGTTGCCATTGCAGGCAAACTGATTCTCTGAGCAAATTACTGTTTCAGCTTCAGCTTGAAGGCAGAGAAAAACACACAAATCTACAGTCAGTTCATTTATGATACGGATGCTATCGCACTGAGGAGGTCATGAATGGTCATATATGTATACAAACTTATATACACATATGTGTGCATAGCCAGTTGCTAGAAGTGCCCACTTTCCATTATTGATTATTTCTTAATTTAATTATTTAATCTTTATTACTGTTTCTATATATATAAAGTATACTGACATTATGAAGCACATATACAGAAATCTCTTTTCAAACACAAAATCTCATAATTTGAACACTTTTTAAACCTCCTCAAAGGTAAAAATTATGCTTATCTCACCTAGTTGACATGCTGCCAAAATCGTTACAATTAGTGCTGATAACATTGTATACTTATTAAACAGAATACGTTGACATCAAATTGATAACACGCTGGAAACCGAACTGATCGCTTATTGTGTCTATCAGCTACTGAACTAAATACATTTTTAGAATCATCGCTTGAAGCCGACTCGCTGTGCTAAAATTGAAAATTTAAATACAGCTCTGTTAAACTGGTACTAAAATTCTGGCAAAATATGTGCCTTATTGTGATAAAAACTTTTTGAAAAACATTTAACTTGACGTACTTAAGCAACTTTTTTTTTTACTATTCTACAAATTCCTTCTGCAAAATTTGTGCTGCAAATATAAAATAAGTTTTTGAAAACTTATACTTAATAATTTTTTCTAATTAAGAATCCAAACAAAACACAAGCTTATTTTTTTAATTTTTTATTTAATATAATATGTTTTTATTACTGAAATTAACCATTCAATGTTTCTTATCATTCTTATTACATACATATGTATGTTTGTATATATAGAGTTATACACTTGCTTTATATGTATGTGTGTATATATTTAGTATTATTTTATTTATGAACAATGTAGTTTTCATAAGTATGTATATATGTATGCATGTATTTTGATGTATATGAAAATCTGCCTGTTTTAATTATTGTATGCACTTTAGACGAATTGAAGTTTGATTGTGGACACAAATTGAAATTTTTTTATTGATTATGTTTATATTTATAAGTAGTATGCATTTGTGCTCGCATATAATGTTTTTTTCTTTGGTTTTTTTTTATTTTTTTCTGCTTTTGTGATTTTTGTTTGCATATTTCTTTCAACATTTTACAAAATATAGCACATACTAGCAGAGTTTGTATATATGTCTGTTCTACAAAGATTTAGTATCTTCCGAGAGTGTTCAATTGTTGTTGGATTCGCGTGTAAGCTTTGCTTAGTTTTTCTATGAAATATTTTAGAAGTACTTGTAGTTAGTGCCGCTATAAGTAAATGTTTATGTTGTTTAATGCTTTGGGTTCTGTCTCCATATTGAGCATTCTATTTATTTGTATCTCATATCTCTACATTATATAATTAATTGTTGATTCTTAATACACAAGTACGAGTATGTCTGACATCTTATAAGTACTATTCTATTGTGTTGTATAGTTATTGGGTTTTGACTTGTTCGTTCTTTTGTGTGTGATTTTGTAGCTTTTTGGTGCCTAAGCAATTTGCTGCGTGATTTTCTCAAGATTTCGATTTGTTTTGCTTTGGTTTGATTTGGTTTTATAATAACGTACATTTGTATGTCTAAATAGGGTGATAAGCGATAAGCATTTCTTCACTTCGGATACACTTTGAAAATTTTCCGTTAAGCACTATTTAATTTTTTTCTTTATATTTTACTCTTTTTTATTTTTTTGGTGTTTCGAACTTCTTATGATTGGGAAAATTATAAATAATGGGAGATTCCTGGCTTAATATAAAAAGATTATTTATAATATTTTAATAATACACATATATGCATAAAAAGTTATTTGTTTCGTCAAAGAAAACAAATACCATATGCGAAAGTGTATTTATGGTGGGCACTGTAATGACAACTGGACTAAAACATATTTCTCTTCAGGTAATAGGTAATTCCATTATGCGGAAAACAAAATAAAAAGCATTTTCTCTCTGATATAATTGGCTTTTCAAAAGACCAACAGCAACTAAACATAATTTTTTACAGCAACAAAAGGGAGGATTTCATATGGTTTACGTATGTGTACCTGTTTTAGCATTCTATATATATATATGTATATATGTATGTCACGATTAATTGATAATTTATTATCTTACATTTACATGCATTGTTACTTACTAAACATTTTCTAATACATTTAATTTACTTAGTTTTTGGTATAATTAATTGTTTGCTTTATTTTTCTCAAATTTTTATTATGTGTCTTCGTTTCACATAATGCAAAAGAAAAGCTAATCATTTAAAGAAATAAATATGTAATAAAAATATAATTTTTAATTGATGTTGAATGTATCCACAATGAAAATTCGTTATGTCAAACAAAGTATTAATCTATTTAAAAGAACGAAAAACCAATTCGGTTGCCTATTGTTGTTGGGTTTGCGGCGCCAGCGCCGGGTCGCTGCCCCAAGGATAACCGATAAGGATTAACCGATTACTCATTCAACTTGTGCCACTCGGCGATTTGGCGACGGGGCGAATTGCAGACCTCGTTCCAGTGATTCAAAGCTGTGCTGCTCGAGGTGGGTCCACCCAGCTCCAAGCGTCCAATAACCTGTAGGATGAGGGGGTTAAAAGAAAAATAATATTGAGTACATTGTGGTTTGACTACTTGTTATGCATAGTTTGGACTAGTGATTTAAGTCCACTCTTTGAATACAGTTTAATATCGAATTGGAAAAGTCGACAAAAAGAAATGCCAAATATTGACTTATAATACCGATATTTCAAGATTTTATGTACTTCTTATCTAGTATAGCTTTGACCAGGGATTACAACCGCAACCATAACCGATTGAAAGTGGTAATCGTAACTGAAACCGTAACCGAAACAATACTTTTTTTAGTACACCGAAACCAAAAGCCGAAATTATTTCAACCGAAATTACCGTTAAGAAACCAATTCAAGCATAACGATTTTAGTGCGGTCAAGCATCATAGTTCTTAAAACTAAATTTAATTTGTACTTCTGCCCTAATTTTATTTATATTCTGATCTCAATAAAAATTTGTTAATTTTTTAAATTATTGAGAATTTGTTCACAAATGTAAGAAACCGATATATACAAACTTTGCGTAACCGATAGCCGAGAACATAGCCGAATTCGTAACTGAAACCGGTATTCGTTTCGGTTTGATTCCCTGGCTTAGACATTTAATCAACTGAGAGCAACTGCAAAATTTCGTAATCAAACTACACAGAAAAAAAAATGCCGTTCTAAAATCAAGCCTAAAATACTTAATTTAAGCCTGCATTTTTTAAGTATGTTTCCAGGATTAAACTGAACAATCAAGCCTATATCGGGATTAAAATGGGAAAATAAGCCCAAATTACTTGATTCTCTCCCGGCCTCTCTGATTTCAATTGGTTCGGTGGCTCAGTGGTTAGAGTCGCCGACCTGTTTGAAAAAAACCTGGGTTCGATTCCCCCCAGTCAATTGCATTCAAACATTCTCTTCATAAAAAAAAAAATGTTTAAGCTAAAAAAACAATTAATAAAAAATTAAAAAAAAAACTTAAATAAAAAATGTTAAAAAAAAAATTAAATAAAGAATAAAAAAAAAATGTAAAAAAAAAATTAAAAATAAAAAAAAATTTTAAAAAAAAAATAAAAAAAAAAATAAAAAAAAAATTAAAAAAAAATAAAAACAAAAAAGTTAAAAAAAAAATCTTAAAAAAAAAAATTAAAAAAAGGTTTAAATGTAACAAAAAACATTATTTTTTTTTAGCCTGAATTTAAGAATTTCAGGATTGAATTCGGGATTGAAAAAATCAAGTATTTCAGACTTGGTTTAAGCAAATCCGAGATTACCCCACTTCTGACATCGTTTCGGATTGAATCCGGGCTAAATACCCCGGATTTTTTTTTCTGTATACAGAGAGTTGTCCACTTTACATGGAAATTGATTTAATTAACTCGATTAATTGTCAAACAAATTATCGTGTTAAACAATTTAAATAGTGCTTCCTCGAAAATCGAGTTGACAATGTTTCGATGTAGTTTTGAATCACTAGTTTTAAACTTACCTCATTCTTGGTCACGCGATCCCAGTCAAGTAGCATCAGCTCCAGGGAGACGCCCTCCAAGCTGGCGCCAGTGCCCTGCAAAAATAGTTTACAATTTGATGACTAATAGCTCTAATATTACGACTCTAAATAAACGTACCTCAGCAGCGGGAATGTCAAAGGCGAAGCTCTCATTGAATACGGGACTGAGAGTGCGCTTCTTGACGTGCGTCTTCTTCTTGGCAATGCGCTGGCCATTGTAGAGCAAATAGATCTTGACATAGGGATCAGCCAGACCGGTGACATCCATTCGCGGCAGATTCCGGGCCTTCAACAAGACAACGGTCAAGCGTCCAGCTGCCGGCTGCCAGCAGAGGGAGATGAGTAATTCACCACGTCCCTGGGCGCGAATCTTCAGGCTGCGTGGTTGGATCTCCTTGCTGATGGATAGTGCCTCCTTCGATATATCGCCAATCTCAATGGAGGACAGGGGACAGACCACCTCGCCGATAACATCATCACGCGAATACCTATCGAAGCTGAGGATGACAAAGTGCAAGCTCATGTTCTGCAGATCGTTCATGTTCAGGCCGTAGAAGGTGAAGTCCTCGTCGTAGACGGGATTGCGAGTGTTTCGCACCACACGAGTCTTCACCTTGTGCTGCTTCTCCGGCAGCAGTTGCAACTTGACGTAGGGATCCGTGGCAGCCTGGGTGCGTCCATTCATGCCCGTGGGAATGTCTCCAGTGCCGCTGACTCCTCCCTTGCAGGGCAATCCGCGACAGCGGATGATGGACACCATGAGAGCATTGCGCTCGGCCAAGTAGCGCAGCTTGAAGTAAATGGTGCCCAGCTTGCCGTATTGATCCGAAATGGTCAGCTCCTTGCCATTGGTCAGGGAGTCGTCTAATGTAATGGTCACATTGCCATTGGCAATTGTCTCCACCGGCGAGTGATGATGATTATGCTGCTTAACATTGTCCACAACATTCAGTTTGCTCGAAGATTGCTGCTGCTGGGCCTGCTGCGGCATCGACGCCTCATCCTCCTCGGAGTACTTCATGTTCTGCGGTGCTATCGGCGACGTCGACTGATCCTGCATGGGCGAGAGCAATCCCATCTGCTTGCCCCCGGTGGGAGATGGCGACTTCTTCAGATAATGCGGCGGCTGTCCACTCGGCGACCGAACTGCAGTCGGCCGTCGTGTCGGCTGGAATGGGAACGAGGCGTCATGCTGACTCTGCTTCTTGTTCCGGATGCGCATCTGCTTGGCACAGATGCAGGCCACCGTCGACAGCACCGCAGCCGCGGTGAGGCCAAGAATCGCGGGCACAACTGCAACCAAATGCAAAGAGACAAGAAGAATGTAACAAGTGTTGAAGAATGAGATTTTATCTTTGACAGACAGAAGATTATATACTCTTCTGAAGCAGGCATTTAGCAGAAAATTATTTGAAAATTAAAAACAACAAATTTTGGTATCGGAATCACATATGTATCTTACAAATATACATATGTATCATATTGACATCTGATTATTTTTTTGCTTTTTCAAAGAGCAAATATTTATTATTGATATTTAAAAGTTTTCTTTCTTTAAATTATTATTTGTTATTTGCTATTTATTATTTTAATATTTATTATTTATTATTTATTTTTTATTATTCATTATTTTTTATTAATATTTTTAATTTATCAACAAGCAAAAACGTTCATTACTGATTTACAAAAATAATATAATTTAGTAATCCAATACTTTACAGAAGATATGAGAAAGAATTTGCGATAGTTAAATGTATGATATTTTAGTATTAACATTTAAATAAAATTTCATGTGGACAATTAAATATGGTTTCTACAACACACATCAATGTTGTGCACTCTCAATACTCTACGTTTAAGCAAACAATCTACAAATATACATATATTTAAAGAGTATTCACTCTTATTCGCTCCCTCAACATTTCCAAGAAAAGCGCATAATAAATATGGCTGACAAACTAAGCGAACTGAACTTCTTGGCGATAGTTGGAAAGTTAGCTAATGAGCCATTAGTTTGTGGCCCACAATATGTTACTTACTTGTGTCCATCATGCTGACATCTGGCATATACTCGTCAGCCATTTTAAATGCCTTGTGGCTTCAGACGTTCCCAACGCTGTGAAGTTCTCAGTAGCTGCACGGAATAACAATTAGTCAGAAAGTGTACTCGAAATAACAAGAAAAGTATAGAATAGAAGAAAAGCAGAAAACAAAGTTCTTGGCCCGTCTTGTCTAAGTTTTTTTTATTTATTTCTTTCTTTTGGCACCTTCACATCGATTTTGCCACAAATCTACGGTTGAGTTTTCTTCTATTTGCCAGCTGCTGTGCACTCTTGTTGTTATTTTCATTACTTTCCTTCACTCTCACATGCACACACACACACACACACATACACACGCACCATTGTAAGACTTTTACGCACACGTGTGAGTGTCCAAGTTGTATGAATCATCAAGCCACCCTCACATCTCACAGCCCACATTACTTTTCAGGTCTATCATAGTCAATGAGTAATTTGAGACAGGATTTTACATTGAACAAACACGCAATAGATTTATTTATAGTAAATAATAATGTTAATTTGAACTTTTAAGCACAGTTTTGCATGCATTAATTTATTAAATTTTATTATTCCTTTTTTATTAGTATTTTGCACCCTGCAGGCTGGACTTTGCACTTTTCAAAACGTTTTTAAAGCACTTAAATGAATCGCAATTAATATTATAGCTCTTACTTTTAAGCCTCAAGCTTTAGATGATGTTGTTGATTTTTATATTTTAAAATTTAATTTTTTATTGTGACTGAAAAATGTGAACAATATTTTATAATTCCGCAGCAGTTTTACTTTATTTTGTCTTTTCAAGTGAATTAAACCAACTCGTCGTTGACTTGCAAATCGTTAAATCTGCGCATGCGCTTTAAATGAACTCGATACTTTTTGTGTGGGCTGCTCAGCGTGAGCTTTAGACTCGTTAAGTTTCATCACAGGAGGATTTACTTTCAAGGGTAGTTTAAGATACTTGTGACGTCTTTGAACACCTCCTGCAAGCGTGTAAATTACAAACAAATTAATTGTTCAACACTCGCATATGAGTCACTCTTTAGTTAGGGATGGAATAAGTTAATAAATAAAGGTCACGACCGGATTTTCAAATTACAAAAATATCGAAATTCTTTTAACATAAATAAATATAAAAATACATTGAAAACAACAAATGTATCTTAACAAAAAAAAAACTGTATATATGTATGTAAATAACAATTTTTACCTATTCAATTAACTTTAACAAAGCCAAAAGCCTCTGCAGATAACTAGTTTTTGTTTAATTGTTTAAGTTATTTATCAATTTTTATGATAAATAATAAATAACTAAATAAATTGTAAATAACTTGCATTACCATTCAAAAGATATCAAATAACAGGGAAATAAATGCAAGTTTTAGAGCCAAATAATGACAAGATAGTTCAGTATGATATTAGATTTTACAACTTTCGTTTATGAATCAATAAAAATAAATATTTTACAAACGCTACTTCACTTTATTGACTCCAGCTTTCCTTCCAGTCTTGAATTATACTCACTTTGTAAAATTGAGCACTTCAAAAATTACCACAAATAAACGCTGTTATAAAAAAGCTCTTTATGAACACAGTTGCAAAGCAACTCGTGAGCTTTAAGCTTCGCATTTGAAGCCAAACTGGAACTAGTGGTTCGTTAGCCAAGTTAACGACGAACCACACGAGTGCTTAAACTTCGTATTGGTCATCGGGAGTTTAAAAAGAGCCGCGATTGCCGGCCAGACGCTGAGTCGGCGACGGTCTGCGATTGCGCGCAGTGCAAAACAAGTTGCAGAGATCTTAACCAGGCCCAAAACAGTTAGCTGGCTAGTGAGGTGCTTAGAGCCAAATAAAGGCAAAGTTAAGTACTGTGCGTGTGTGTTCATCTAGGTGTGTGTGCGTGCCAATAAAATAAATTGCAAAGCAATTGCAAAAACACATTGAAAAATAATTTTGTCTCAAATTTTGTTGCGGACATACTAACGTCTTCGCCGAGTTGTGTAATTTGGCCAAAAAGGAATTTTACATAAGGAGCTGAACAATACGAAAATAAAAAGTTAAACTAACAGCAGAAAAGGAAACTTGCCGCAAGTCCACAACTGGACGCAAATATAAAAAATGTAAGTTTGATCAAAAGTTAGTTCATCATTTAGTTTTAACTTTAACTTCTATTTGAGAAAGCATCGAGATACTTGGAAAACGGAACTCAATTGAGTTAAACCCATTGCAGTAACATTCTAAAATGTTTTCAATAGGGTTCTAAGATATTGTGTCTTAGATTATTGGCACATTTACGAGTATTACGAATATGTGTATGTCTCACGATTTAAGCTCTAGACATGTTTCTAATATTAGTTTAGTTTGTGGGTCTCTTGTACGCAGTGCCTATTGTACAGGTTTTCTTTACACGAGCATGATCTGTGAGTTCACCAATCTGTTTGATTTTCTGCACACTTATATACTTGTACACAAATGTATATGTTATTATGTGTGTGTGTCTCCATCGCCAATTGGCAACAAAAAAAATAAGAAAAAGATATTAAATGGCAAAAAAAAACACGGTCTTGTAGCTGCATTAAGGTGTTGCGTTATTGCAGTTCATAAAACGTTTATTACAGTAATAGGAAATTAGCCCGGTTTCGGTTTTTCTTGCCTTTTCAACGGAAGCCTGCGGCATTGTGAGCTTATTTAGTGTGAGTAAAATTTGCTTAAAGATCTGCAATCGATTTGAATGCATGTGAATATCCGTTCAATCTCTTTATATAACGCCTCATTTCAAAATTTGTATTACTCATTGAGTTTTGAGTGAAATTAAGGCAAACGAGAAGTGAGCAAAAACCCAGAAATTGTTTTTTTATTAACTAAAAAAATAAATAAAAAGTAAATCAATAAAAAGAATGAATACAAAATGTGACTTTGCCTGAACTCATTAAGATAAAATTTCGAAAGCAATATTAATTTGCATTTCAAATTCTCTGATTATGATTGTACATTTCTAAGAGGCATCTCAAAATTAAACAAAATCGAAGCGTGACGATGATCAATCAAACTCGTATTGCCTTATTGAGGGCAAACAGTAGACAAAACAGAAACAATTGCCCATATTTGTTCCTGATTATCAACGGCATCTCAACATCTTTCCCTGCTTGCCTGCGGGCAATAAATGATGAATTCAAATTTCAAATATTCAGATCTATATTGAATTGGAGAGTGCTTTGACCGCCAGACACCCACGCCAATAAACCCACGGCGCTTTCTTTTGTGCTACGGCTTGAACGAATTGGCATGTAGTTAACCGAAAACATCTAAAAAAAAACCTTAAAAAAAACGTTTTTATTTGCCAACAAACGTAAGCACACACACGAGTCACAATCACCATCAAAGTTGGAGTCATGTCGAAATGTCAGCGACAGATAAAATTTGTACCTCCCCATGTTTTTTGGGAGCGTGCTCTAAGTATCTATGTATCTTTAAGCTACCCAAGTGATTGTTGTTGTTGTTTTTAGAGGATTTTTAGCTATTGTTGCTTCTTTTGAACGGCATCGATTGACTTTTTTGCTGTTAGCTGTTCGTTTGTTCGTTTGCATTGTTGTTGCTCCCTTTTTGGTTGACTCTCATTCATTCATTCATTCAGTCACTCATTCACTTATTCGTTGCGATCTGCAATCTTCGCATTGCCCGTTGCCTTTTACTTGGCTCCTTTATGTTGCTGTTGCTGCTGTTTTTTGTTGCTGTTTGCATTTGCCATTTGCCATTTAAATGATCTTCGGTTTGGCTTTATTTGTTTACAATTCGTTATGGCAGACTTTCAGTCAAGAAGTGGCACACTTTTGTGGCACGGTGACAAAACTGAACTGAATACCTTAACTGGGTCATATGAGAATGGCCAGCAATTGGCTTAAGTTTTTGCTTGATGTTGCCATTTGAGAATACTTTAAATTTAAATTTGATTAGCAATTCATTCAAATGAATATTCATTGTGCACAATTCTCTAGAAAGCCGAAAGCATCATGCGTCAGCAAATTAATTAGCTTTGCTAATCATTTCTTTTATTAGACAAATACTTAAAAAATGTATAGGGCACTTTACACTGTTTACAGCATTCTGTGTTTTTCTTGTTTAATCACATGACTTTTGAGATTTTTAAGAATTGCAATATGAAGCCATTTTAATGCTAAGAAATTCCTAAATAAAAGAGCCTGCACTTGGTACATAGAAAGACTATTTATAGAATATACAATAGTCGATGTGCTGAGTTTTATATAAGATTTATTGAGATGTTTTTTTTTTTATATTTTGTTTAACAATAAAGTTCCAGTTTTACTACTTTAGCACACAAAAATTGGCATTTGCAGACATTGGCAGTCATATTTTAGTCAATCTGGTTATCAGCATTAAATAACTGGTTCAATTGGACAGTTAACAACCAATTTTAACCTCTAAGTGACTGACTAACTCACTAGCACATATAAGAAATGCAATCCTCGCGACAAGCGTGAGAAATTTGAGCAACCCAACAATTACAGAGGCAACGGCAGCAGCAGCAACAACAACAACTGCTGCAACAACAACAGCAGTAACAACAACTCTGTTAACAAATTCAGTCATTTAGCAATGAAACTAAAAGTGTTGTTAGTGTCTGGCCATCGGCAGAAATCACGGAGCCAAAGCCAAAGAGTCGAGACGTGCCACAGTTGATAGTTGATAGGCAGCTCCTGAGCACTTTGTTGACGTCAACGTCATCGGACTGCCCACAAATTTGCATCCGCCTGGGGGCCACCTCGACAGCAACACATTTCTGTTGCAGTTGCAGTTGCAGTTGTTGTTGGTCTTGTATTGTTGTTGTGCCTCTTTTTTTCTTATTCATTTTCAGCACGTAACCAGCGATCAATCAAAGGTACAAAGCTCATCTCAGACTCAGACGAAGCGTCGCCCAAATGATGCGCCAACAATTGCAGAATTTCACTTTAAACTTAATTGTGGTCACATTGTTGTTGTTGTTGTTAGCAGTGTTGTTGTTGTTGTTGTTTGTTCGTTGTTGGTGGCACCGCCAACGTAATTGGCAACATCAGCCCAGCGGCCGTGCAATGGGCAGCCAAGGGTATTACATGGCTTTGCAGTTGCTGTTGCAGTTGCAGTTGCAATTGCTGCTGTTGCTGTTGCAGCAACTGAAAAATGCAACAAAACATTTTCGGCGAAAATGCAAAAAAGTAGCGAAATGTGTTGCAAATATTCAATCACGTCTTTCGTGCAACATAGCAAAATTTAAATAAATTATGTAAAACACACAAATTTAGCGATTCACTCTTCACGTTTTGCAGTTGATTTTTCTTTGAACAATTGAAAGAAAATTTTCCGTTTCAATTGGAATTTCCGTTTCATTGCGATTATTCGATAAAAACATCTTTATAAAAAAAACGTGCTATGTTAATTAGGAGCCTTTATTAAGTGGAAATAATAAAATATTTACAATTGTAGAAATCTATTGCACTCGCCGTTTATTGCCCATACCTTTAATGAATTGTCTGGGCTTTTATTGTTGTTTTCTTAGATATTCGTCAATAATATTATATATACCTTTAATGAATTGTCTGGGGCTTCATTGTTGTTTTCTTAGATTTTTATCGATAAGAAAATATGCCTGTAATCATTACAAAACAATTGCTAAAGTAAAACGCAATCAGTTCTCTAAATCACTTAAAGAACTCCCTGCAGCTGTTTAAGCAAAAATAAATACATTGCAGAAGAACAAATAAAATAAGCACAAAAATAAGAAGGTTACTCATATTTGTAAGTATTTAAAAGGAAATTTGATAAAATAAAAAAATAAATAAAAATAAAAAACAAGAAAACGACATTAACAATTGGCAAATTCTCACATCGAAATATTCGCACATTGTTGAAAGCGCGTTGACAATGTAAAATACGCAAAAGATAAAAAAATAAATACACAAAAAAATTCAAATCATTCACTTGCAGTTTGGCAGCACTTTAACGTATGTAGTTGTTGTTGTTGTTGTTTTTGTTATTATTGCATTTCTATGGCAACTTAGGCACATAACAAATGAAAGTGAAAATAGGAAGTTAAGCCATGAGACCGGCACCGGCAGCCGAGTTAGGGAGACACATGCATTGTACACAGTTACAGATGCACTTACAGATACATTTGCAGATACAGATACAAGCTGCGAGATACATTGGCCAAGTTTAGTCAGACATTGCGCTGCTGCTTCCTTTAAATTGCGAATGCATTTGTTGCTGCAGTTTGTTGTTGCTGTTGTTGTTGTCAGTGTTGTTGCCGCCACACTGTTTGATTTCTTGGCCAATTTCAAATGACCAACCGCCGGCGTTGCAACCGCATAATAGCCACAGTGCACTGTGGAACTCAGTTATCAATATTGATGCAACATTGCATTACGGATAACAAGTTGTGCGCTTCACAGTTTGTTACCTCGTCGCTCACCGATGGATGTTGCTGTTAATTTATAGATCCGCTTTAGCGCCTCCTGCACAGCAGCAACAAAACACCGTCAACATGTCTCGCTTCGTAGTCTATTTCTTATTTGTTTTCGTTTGATTTTCTTTGGGAAATTATTCGTTTATTTTGCCAGCTTGTCAATTTGACGCGCCTCCCTGAACGTGAAAAACTTCATGACCCGTTTTTATGATATTTTATTTACCTATTCAATTTTTCTTTCTTCTTTTTGTTTTACTTTTATTTATGTCTTGTTGCTCGTTAACAGTTGGATTTGATTTGCAAAACCAGTTCCAACTGAGAGTCAGCATAGTGAAGCTAAACTGAGTCATATTGGTGAAATTAATTACTACAATTTGCCACATATTGTGCGAGCATTAAATTGGATACGGTTTTTAGTCGCTCATTAAATGGATTTTTTATTATTTTATTTGATTTATAGATAAAGCAATAGGACAATTTAATTATATATAAATTGGAGTAAACTACTTTCAAACTCAGACCCTGACTGTCTATAAGACTCAAACAATATTACACAATTCACTCAAAATCGCGAGGCTTAATCTGAAGTCTTTGTCATGGCACGCATAAATTCGGTTAGTTTATTATTATTATTCTAGTAACTGCATAGTTCCCACATTAATAAGCACCCATACAAATAGGAAAATCCCCCAAAATAAGTTGGTTAAGGGGGACAGAAGGGAAACATAAATATACAAGTATGCCAGATAGCAGTCAATCTTTCTTTTATAACTATCTTGTTCACACCAACGTATCGTTTCAATGAGCACGAGACCAACACGACGACTTACTGACTGACTGACTAACTGAATGGCTGACTGACAGACTGACAACTGAAAGAAACCTTCAAAAGCAACGCCTATGCAGACAATGCCAACGATATCAATGAAGATATCATACTCGCTTACGAGTAGCATGAATACAATACGAGTACCCACCGCAACAATGTCCGATACGTATGTGGCACTCGTATAATCGACACTTGCATCGCATGAGTGCATAAGACATATAGTTGTAAATATATGCAAACAGCAGGTAATTATAGGGGAACAAGATAGCAAGAAGATGGCAAAGCGATATGCGTCAAAAGAAGTGTTAAATATAAATATACTTATACAATTTTAATATCAGTTTAGATATAACTTTCTTAATTAAATTACTCAGCTTATAAACCGGAATTGATTCGGAAATAAAAACCCAATTCCATTCACACTAGTTGCAAATTTCTTGAGTAAGTCTTTGATTAGACTGAATCCTACAATTCTTTAAATGTCAAGATCATGTTTGAACAAATCTCTTGATATTTAATCTTAATTTTATATTAATTTTATATATATATATAATTTTCTACAAACCATAAAGACAATTGTGAATTGACGCCAAAAGTTGTTCAAGACAAGTTTTTAGTTATTATTTGTTTAACTTATGGAAAAACTCGTACAGGTAACTGTGCACGATTTCTGCACGCATTTTCTGAGCATTGAAGTTCGCCAGGTTTTATGTTTGGTATCTGTTATTATTGTTGTTGTTGTTGTTGTGTTTTTGGACTTGATGGAAAAACTCGTTGCGAGGTCAACTGCCTCTCTTTTCGATTTTTCACACTCGCGCGAGTTGCGTACGCTTTGCTTTACTTTCGAGGCATCCTTCAACTTTGCCGTTGCTGACATGAAATTGAAACTGAGATGGAGATGGAGATTTGCACTGCAACTGCGACTGTGACTGAGGCCAAAACCGTATACCAATGCAAACAAAAATCGTGTTTCAAATGTCAAATGTGCGCACCATCATTGTCCCTGTCCAAGTCGGCCTGTCTCTCTCTCTCGATCTCAAACTGTAGCAATTGCTTGAACTTCTCGACTTTGCTACAAATTTTGTACAGTTTTCGTTTGAGGTGTTTTGTTTTGTTTCGTGTTTGATTCTGTTGTTTGACTTTCTGTTTTTGGTTTCGGTTTTGGCGCTTACAAATTGCAATTTGATTGCTGCATCCAATTCAGCAAAGTTGCTCGGTCTAATTGAGGTCAAAAACGTTGTACAAATCTCCAAAAAAAAACAAAAAAAATTACCTTTTAAAGTTGATTTCAGGCAGATGCCGCTGTAATTGTTAAACAAATTGTGTGAATAGTTTTATAGCTAATAAATTGAGCTATTTTGGATAAGTGAAAAACAAATTTTGTCTTAAAATTCATAATAAATTATCTGCTCAAAAATGCGAGGGATCACTTTCAGCTTGAACTTCTGGTTCATAGTTCAACACTGCCAACTGGCAATTGAAATAACAAATGGCATAATTATTACTCAATCATTGTGGGCTACTTTAAGCATTATCTAACAATTGGATTGCTTCTGTTTTAGGCACAGGCATCCCAAAAACAGTGCCATGAACCCAACGTGCAGTTTTGAAATTTCCGAAAACCCAAAAACCAAAATTAAAAAAAGAAAAAAGCCAGCACTTTGGCTACGTTGAGCTAAGGTCATGTGAAACTATGCAAACTGAATGAAATCAACGAAACTGGCAACTGGCAATAGGCCAAGCTTTGGCTTTGGATCGCGCTGATGATGAGCTATGACTTCTGCAGTCGCTTCTGCCCATGTTCGCCTTTTGTTATTGCCAATGCTGGCGGCAATACAGCCAAAGGTACCCAAAAATTATTTTGCTTTCCGTTTCGTTTTATGGATTAGCGGAGGCGACGCCTCTTTAGCAACGGCATCCAAAGCATTGTTTTTAGAGTACTTTAATAAATTGCCGCTGCTTTGGGTTGCAGTTGCAAGGTCACGTCTAATGCTAAAATGATTAAAATGTATAAAATGTGTATTTAATTGTTATTTATAATTGACATTAATTTGCCGCAAAAATATTTAGTCATAGCCTAAAAGTCAAGTTCGTTGCCTAAGTCTTTCGTTTTCTGTTTCTTTCAGACATCCCAGCAAAATGTCCACCAGCACATCAGCCTGTGATTGTTTGGTGGGCGTGCCCACCGGACCAACACTCGCCTCCACATGCGGCGGCAGTGCGTTTATGCTATTCATGGGTCTACTCGAGGTTTTCATCAGATCCCAATGTGATCTCGAGGATCCCTGCGGACGCGCCAGTTCCCGGGTAAGCTTAAACATATACAAAAGCGTTAAAAGTTAATGCCTAACCTATTGTTATTTCTTTAAAATGCATACAGTTTCGTTCGGAACCAGATTACGAGTACGATTTCATTGTCATTGGCGGTGGCTCAGCGGGTTCCGTGGTTGCGTCCCGTCTCTCCGAGGTGCCGCAATGGAAGGTGTTGCTCATTGAAGCCGGTAAGTGGAAATATATTGATTTTGACAGCTGTTAAACTGCCCGACCAGCTCGTGTTGCAACTGTGCTGGGGCTTTGCATCATGTTGCTAGCAACAATGTTGCCAGCTAAGCCGCTGTGGGCAATTAGGCGCACGTTATGTGGCATTTGTTTAGAAGTAATTGAAGCTTAACCACAACAAGCTGAAAAGAGCAACAAAAAAGCAACAAGGCAACAACAGCAACACTAATGAAACTTGAGCAACACTTAACAATAGCAACAACGTGCAACAATAGCAGCAACAATGCAGCAAAGAAGCAACCGCAACTGCCTTGAGCATTATGTAAAGTAAACGAGCTAACCCCAACCTCAAGTAACACATCCACTCCCCCCTCCCCCCTCCACTCTCATCGAGTCTATCCTTCTGGTAATTTGCGTCTATGTAAATAAGTTTGAATGTATGTGTGCATTGTTTATACTTAGGATTATATGCCTCTCCGTTTTTTGTGTCCAGTTCCAAAGTTATTTATTTTACGCTTGACTGCATTATCTCATTAAACCATTAACAAGTTTTTTTATTTATCATTTTACACATTTGTTATGAATAAAATAAGATTTGTTTTGAGTATACTTTGAGTGAGTAGGTGGGATGGGGTGCAATTTGTGGTTTGTTTTTTATGCAGGGCATTCACTCTGCTAAGGGGAGTATAAAGACTGTTTGAATATTTTGCCTGGATGCTCCAAATAATATTTAAAATGTTGATAAATATTAATAACATATCTACTGATTATTGATAAGTTAAAGTTCCATTCAACTAAAAACAATGTGAGGTGCTCAATAAGAAACATTCACTTAACACTATAATTTAAGATGCCTTATTCTTGAAATTCTCTAAATTAGCTGTGTACATTTAAATATATTTAAATAATTTAAAACTTCACAAACAATTTCAGTGAAGCTTAACTTAGACAGAAAATACTCAGCACGTGATTTCCACTGAAGCAAACCTCTGAGTACTAAGCGGTTTTAATTAAAATTAAAATTTAAATGTATTTAAAATAAGTAATTTGAACTTAAACTGTTTATTATAACACACGTGCTCTGATTATATACATTTGGAGCAAAGCTTTCATTTAACTGGTACTCACATATCCAGTTCAAATTAAAATTTACTTCAATACTGTCAGACAAGAACGCATAAAAATTTCATAAATCAAAAGAAGAATCTTAATTTTTGCATGAATGTGACAAGTGTAATGTAAATAAGTTCAAGTGGAGGTCACTTCGCTCCAAAATGTTTTATTTATCAGTCAGCTAGTCGGGTAGAAATCGCACTGTAAACTGCTAATCTTAATCTTTTAACCTTCAAATTGTCCATTAACTTGGTGTTATCAGCGTGCTTGGTACTGCTTGGCTTACTTTTGGGGTTAGCTTGGCTTTGTAACCCTTTCGAATTATGGTTTTTAATTTGCCTTGTCACTAATTAAAATAATTGTCAACTAAAATACAATGCGACAAAATAGATAGATAGATGTATGTAGTTGTCAATGCGTTGGTGTTAATGATCTAACAATCCCTAAGGTACAATTAACAGCGACTATTAATGCGATTACTGACTTATCATGTATTATGAGTGCCATGAGTGCTTGTTACGAGTACTCTGAAGTACTTGTTCTAACTTAAGTGGCTCTTTCATTGGTTCAACTTGGATGCACATGATTTGTTTAGTCATTTGGTTGACACTTTTTTAAAAGTCCAATTCTGACAATAGACGTCGGGCCAGACACTTCATTATTCATTTTCAATGCCAAGTGTCTGCAATATTTGTGCATCACAAAGCGGATGTATTAAGCAAAGGTCAAAAGAATTTAAATTCGGATTAACTTTTATGCATAATACCCAAATTATATTATTAAAATATCATGTTGCGTGTAAATGTTGGCAGCATCTTTTACTTCCATAATTGGCGCATCTAATGCAAGTTTGTGCTTTAAGTCTTTTGTTTTGTTAGCAGCGTCTGGTAATACAACATTCGTTATCAATATTTATGATGCTTTTTAAGTACGTCTGATGCGTGTTAATTAATACTTTTGAAAGGTGATTAACCTTTTTTCTTTGCAAAAATTTAAATTCCATTTCATTATTTATGTTAATGCTGAAGATTTGCTAAACAGAATATAATAAAATACTTAAGTATTTTTAGGTCCATTAATAAATAGTAAATATATTCTTATATGTATAAGCTTAACAAATTGAAATCGTGTGTTAATTGTCTTCTCGTATTTTGCAACGTAAACAAATTGAAAATGTTGTTTGATTTTTGGCTCATAAACTTGTTAAGTGCTTGTTGTAGAATTTCACTGAATTAATTCTATAACAAGTTATTACTGAATCAACTGATTGTTGAATTAGTCGCAATTTGTTGCAATTGATGTTTAGTTTGTTTTTGCTTTATCTCGATTGACAAAATGACAAGCTAAATAATTAGTTGCATAGCTTGCGGTTAATTTTCAGCTCCCACGGTTCAACCAGCAATCAATTTTTGTTTATTTCAATTGATTTAATTAATTGATGAGCATTCAAATGCCCAAATGTCGTGGGCGCAAGCAAATCGGAAATTCTAGAACGCTGATTCAAAATTCGCTTTGAAAATGTCAGCAAATGGACAATTGACATTCTAACAATTTGTAAATTACGTTTAAATCAGCCTTCTATCAAAAAGGAACAGGAAAAGATACTAAGAAACATCTCTAGATCTGCATTTAAAAGTTGGGGATTGAATTTTAAAGAATGAAAGATGAGAAGGGAGGTTGAGAGAGATAAAAAATAAAAAATAGTTTATCCAAACCTAATTCCTAATATAACTCAATTCTTTTTGCAGGTGGTGACGAACCAGTTGGCGCCCAAATTCCATCCATGTTTTTGAACTTCATCGGCAGCGACATTGACTATCGTTACAACACGGAGCCCGAGCCCATGGCATGTCTGTCCTCCATGGAGCAGCGATGCTATTGGCCACGCGGCAAGGTCCTAGGAGGTACATCGGTGATGAATGGCATGATGTACATACGTGGTAATCGTGAGGACTATGATGACTGGGCGGCACAGGGAAATCCCGGCTGGTCCTACAACGATGTCCTGCCATTCTTCTTGAAATCCGAAGACAATCTTGAGCTGGATGCCGTGGGTACCGAGTACCATGCCAAGGGCGGCCTTTTGCCAGTGGGCAAGTTCCCCTACAATCCGCCCTTGTCCTACGCCATCCTCAAGGCCGGCGAGGAGATGGGCTACTCTGTGCAGGACCTCAATGGCCAGAATGCCACGGGCTTCATGATCGCCCAAATGACGGCTCGCAATGGCATTCGATATAGCTCGGCCAGAGCGTTCCTGCGACCTGCACGTATGCGCAACAATTTGCATATTCTGTTGAACACGACGGTGACGAAAGTGCTGATTCATCCGCACACGAAGAACGTGCTGGGCGTGGAGGTCAGCGATCAGTTTGGCAGCACACGCAAGATTATGGCCAAGAAGGAGGTGGTGCTCAGTGCTGGCGCCGTCAACTCACCGCAGATTCTGCTGCTCAGCGGTGTCGGGCCCAAGGACGAGCTGAAACAGGTGAATGTGAGGCCAGTTCACAATTTGCCCGGCGTGGGCAAGAATCTGCAGAATCATGTGGCCTTCTTCACCAACTTCTTCATTGACGACGCGGACACGGCGCCACTTAACTGGGCCACTGCCATGGAGTATCTGCTGTTCCGCGATGGCCTAATGTCCGGCACGGGCATCTCCGATGTCACCGCCAAGCTCTCCTCGCGCTGGGCCCAGCGACCAGATCTGCCCGATCTGCAGCTCTACTTTGGCGGCTACTTGGCCAGTTGCGCACGCACGGGTCAAGTGGGTGAACTGTTGTCCAACAACTCCCGCTCCATACAAATCTTTCCGGCAGTGTTAAATCCCAGATCCCGAGGCTACATCACACTACGTTCATCCGATCCTCTGGACCCGCCCCGCATCTTTGCCAACTATCTGACGGATGAGAATGACGTTAAGACGCTTGTGGATGGCATCAAGATTGCGATACGACTCTCGCAGAGCTCGCCCCTCAAGCAGTACGGCATGCGGCTGGACAAGACCGTGGTCAAGGGCTGTGAGTCGCACACCTTCGGCAGCGATCCGTACTGGGAGTGTGCAGTGCGTCAGAACACTGGGCCGGAGAACCATCAGGCGGGCTCCTGTAAAATGGGTCCCATACAGGATCCCCTGGCCGTCGTTAACCACGAGCTGAGGGTCCATGGCATTCGGGGATTGAGAGTGATGGACACGAGCATCATGCCCAAGGTGACATCGGGCAACACGCACGCCCCGGCCGTGATGATTGCCGAGAAGGGCGCCTACCTGCTGAAACGGGCCTGGGGCGCCAAGGTCTGACGTGTGGATGCAACGTGGACGATGCATAGAGTAATTTAATGAAATTCGATTGGAAATTGCAAATTACTAAAATCGCAATAAAAAGGGCGTACAAATTTAAGCGAAATTACCTGTAAACTATTCTACATATATTACAATTAATCTATTGGCTTTTCTATATCAACTATATCTATATTACGATTCTCACTCTAAGCACTGACCTCGTTGCGCGATCTATTCTACACACTCACACACACACACACACACACATTAAGTTAACTTTATGCTATTTTAACTAATTTTCGTAAACGATGAAAATCACGACACCCATTGAATTATTTAGATTTCGTTTAACGTTCATTTAAATACTTTTAATTTTGTATTATACTTATCAATGAGAATATTGCTATCGCATGTATTTATTGTTTGATTAAAGTGCAACTATTTAGTTTAAACGATTTTTATCTTTATTTCCACAAATTGATCGATCAGTTTTAATAATTGGTCGGATGGTTCTATAAAAGGCAATCAATTCATGATATTTATTAACAGTCTAGTCATTGGACTCTTCAAAAAATGACACGTTTTAATTTGTTGCTACTTCTGCTGCTGACTAGCGTGTTGTTCTGGAAAGGATTAAACGGGCAGGATGCACAGCCAGAGCCAGATGATCCTGAGGTGCAGCGCGAGACACATGCTCTCTTTTTTACGGCTAGAAAAAACTGTGCTATGGAGTTTCTTGTTCCGTATGGTAAGCAGATAGGAAATTTAATTATAAAAGTGTGATATTTATCAGAAATTCGAGCAATTAAGCAAGTGGGAAAGGCTATAGTCGAGCTCCAGACTATAGGATACCAGTAACTTATTTAAATACATATAAAATTATTTTATGGCATACTTTCATGCACTTACATGGCTTGAAACTTAAAACAGCCTTTCCATTTGTCCAATTTTGTTGAGATTAATTAGGATAATATCTAATAATAGTAGTAAACTGTGCGTTTGGTGGTTTTTTGCAATATGCTGAGGCGGAAAGGGACATAACGATATTTGGAAATAAACCTAATCTGCGTGGGGAGAAGTCTATGTGCCACATTTGGTTGCTCTAACTTTTATACTCTCTGAGATCTACGCGCTCACACAAACGGGTATAAAAATGAGAACTTGTTAATATTAATTTATTTTGACAACAGTAAATCAATTTGGGCTAGTAGAACAGATTTTAACCCTTTCGACTCCAACAGGCAGGCTCGTTCTATTGAATATAAACTTGATAAATTAACTTGAAATGCGCTTTCAATTTCTCATTTTCTCACATTTGGAGTAAGAATATACATATATTATCCAATATTAAAATGACGTTGGAATCGAATGGTATTAATTTAATATAGAATGAGAATTCAATTTTTAGGTCTTATCATCATAACAGCTTTCTTAAGGGAGTAACGCCATCCTCGCCAGGATGCCCACAGGACGCCTTTGTCTCCGTCCCTGTCTCTATACGTTCCCATCAATTGGCTGTAAGAATTCAAGTTTATTAACAAAGTTTTATGAGATAATTATAATTACATCCTACCTGTGCTGACAATTCTTGTACCACCAGCCACCAGTGCGTGCCAATGCGCAGTTTACTCCCGGCCAGTCGTCATTATCGTTATCAAAGGTAGTAAATTTCATGCCACGATGAAATATGAGAGAATCCCCAGCTGTTCCACTAGCTGTGCCCACAGTGTGTAAGATATATTCTGTATCCTCGTCGCCGATCTCGAATTCATCGTAAGTCTCAAACGCTTCGACTCCATCATTATCCTCGAGAAGTACCAGTAGCTCGTTACGCCTATCTGTTGTCAGAGCATGAAGCTTGTCCAAACCAATAAAGAACTCGCCATCTAGATTTCCGAATCCATTTTTGTTTTCCGCCCAGTCGCGATGAAAGTTGACACTTCCATCCATGCGTCGAAGGATAATCGTCCAGTTTCCTCCCCGAGTTTCCGCATTGCACGGTACTTTGAAAGGCTGACTACTAAACTTGGGAATAACTATGTCATAGATCCCACTTAAGTTGGCTTCAGCACAATTGTGTAGGTTATTGCACGAACTGTGGCTATCCGATTCCTGAACATTTCCAGCTGCCAACTTTCTGAGTCGTTCCAACTCTGTTCGAAGATTTTGATTTTCTGCTTCCTTATCAAGTAGGGACTTCTTTTGTTGTTCCAACTCCGTTATGGAAACTTGAGTACTAACTTCATTGTCTAGTACAGATTTTTTCTGATGTTCCACGATATTCGTTCTAATGACTTGTCCATCTGCCAACTTTCTTAGTCGTTCTAGCTCTGTTTGAAGATTTTGATTTTCCGCTTCCTTATCAAGTAAGGACTTCTTTTGTTGCTCCAACTCTGTTATAATAACTTGAATACTCTCTTCATTATCTGCTGATGTTTTCTGGTGTTCCAGGATATCAGTTTTAATGACTTGTCCATCTGCCAAATTTCTTAGTCGATCCAGCTCTGATCGAAGAACTTGATTATGCGCTTCCGTATCAAGTACAGACTTCTTTTGTTGCTCCAACTCCGTTCTAAAAACTTGAATATCCTCTTCCTTGTCAAGTACAGATGTTTTCTGATATTCCGTTCTAAGAACTTGAATATTTTCCTGATGTTCCAGGATATCCGTTGAAGATTGAGAATTTATTGAATGAAGTACACTACTCTCATCAGATTCACAGAGTGTACATCCATTAGAAAACGAATTAAATGTATTTATTATAAAAATTAAATAAATTATTTTTTTCAACATTTTGCGACTTTTCCGTACTGATTACCAAAGAACACTGACTGAATCAAAATTTGGGTAGGAGCGATGAAGTAAATTCTAAAATTTATTTAGCTGAGTAATAGTGAATTCTTTAGCGACAAGAATTACATATGTACATACACGTACTTTATATTTCGCATGCTAACATTGTATATAAGATTATTTAATTTGACCCGACTTGACTCGAGATTCTTGGAATCGTCTGAATTCCAAATTTTTGTAGAGCACAAGTCGCGAAATTATCAGCATTAATATTTGACAAACAAATAAATAAATCAAGTAAAACTGAAAAGCAAATTACTCGCCAATGTTATGAAAGGCCCGTACTTAATTCTCGACTGCTCTTTCCTATGACTTCAATATTTTAATTAAATAAATAAATCATTGTGGACGGCAGTCCTCGCTTTCCGTGCTAATGACGTGCTTGGTGGTGTGTTGACGGAAAACTTCTCGGAATGCTGAACAAACATTTCTTTCAATTTTTCCTCTGTCCACTTGACGATGTCTCAATCATGGCACTACTTTTTACAATGCCAATGAAATGACAAATTCATTATAAAAGTAGTTAACTAGGAATAACTCTGATATTAGACAATAAAAATATATCGAATATAAAACAACTCTATTCGCTTTATTAATTCTTTCAATTTTACCTCATTTGAGATGAACAGTAAATAAAAGTCAATTATTCATTTACTTAAAAATATTACAGCTCATTGCCCTATAAACGGTCTACAATTGAGTTTTCATCTAGAACTACAATATCTTTTTTTCCTATTGTGCCAAGATATTTACAATTTGGTCCAATTTGTAGGCACGCCACTTCCGTAAATTTTATTTAAATAGTAAATACCTCAACTGTATATTGCGTGTACTTATTTGCTTTTAAATCGAGCTGAATATTTGATATATAAACAGACGATCACTTTAGAGGCAGTCTATTTAAGTTAGTTTACCGTTGACAAAATGGTTTTAAATTTGCCAATTTCTGTTGCACTGTTAACCGTGCTGAGCCTTTGCTTCGGCTCTATTGAGGCTCTTGTGGATCATGCTAAGGATAATGGCGATATATACATTGTTAACTACGATAGCTTCGATGGCGATGTGGATGATATATCGACCACTACACAGGCACCCATAGATCCCAATTTTATTGATTTTGATGAGATTTCGCGCATGTGCAATGAAAGCTTTATAACACCTTTATGTGAGTCCAGGCAGGATCAGGAGTGATTAATCCCAGAATTTGTATCTTTATTATGTATCTTGCAGCCAATACTCTGCTGTTCAATACCACGGGCAAGATGTTGGATGAGAATGACAAGACAAGCCAGGTAAATATTTAAACATTTCTATTTAAGAATGTCGTATTGAACTTTTGCTATATTCGCTGTAGTGCTATTTTCGCTGCTTCTTCGAAAAGTCCGGGCTAATGGAAAACTTTAAGATGAATAAGGATATGGTGCGGAAATATATGTGGCCAGCAACTGGCGATTCCATTGAGCACTGCGAATCGGAGCGCAGTGAGTAGAGAAATAAGCAAATTAATAATTAACAATAACATATCTTTAAAATATTAATTTGCAGAGGATGAGCCCAATGCCTGCGTCAGAGCTTATGCCATTCTCCAGTGCATTATGATGCGAGCCTTGACAGATGCCAGAAACAAGCCGACGGTTTAACTGCGAGGACAAAAACGGAAACTCTACGTTGACGACAAACGCATATTAACAATGTTGTTTAGAAAATTTCAAATAGTTTATAGTATGTTGCTAAATATATGTATACTTATGTAGCCACGGCCGGGCACAGAGCATTAACTATTTAATGACTATTTAATCAAGACTCTTGGATAACCGCTTGCTGCTCCAGGGGACTGACTATTTGATCAAGACTCTTGGATAACCGCTTGCTGCTCCAGAGGGCTGGCACTGCCACATACCGTATTGTTTAATAGCCGACTAAGCCTCTTGCCAATTGGCTTGGGATATTGATTGTTTTTCAACAGAAACTCCTTGGACTGATGCTCCACGGCTCCATTGTCCAGTTGATATTTGCACAGCGCGTGCAGTGGACGCACCAAGGACTGACGAAGTTCCGGCTGTGATTCCAGCACCGCCAGACACTGAGCCGCCGTCTCCAGCGTGCTTAGGCAGCCCTCCGTGGGCTGCGTACGAATAATATAATCACTTATGCCCACCGCAATCAGTTTGACCTGGCGCAAGCGATGCAGTGCCGGACTGCTGGCGTAGATTGCCTTTGCCTGGGGCCAGGTGCCGTCTATGAGTACTAGGTTGTAGGGTCCAGCACTACGATCGATTTCCTCCAATGGCACTGAATCTTTGCTGGGATACAAGAGTAACGTCCGGGGGGAGTCGAGCAACCGCTGCAGATCCGCACTGTGGCGGGTATTGGGGAATCGCTTGCCCTTGTAGACAACGCATTTGCCGGGCTTCAGCCCCAGCTGCAGCATTAAGGCTGTGCGCAGCGAACGCTTCTCCTCGGCAGGATGCTGAAGTATCACAATTTGTGAGCCCACCGCCAGGGGCGGCTGAGGTAGGGCGGAGCACCAGCAGACGACGACGGGTCGTCTAAAAGAAAAAGCAAGCGTATTAATTATGTGTGTTACTTCTTTATTTACTACTTACTTGCACTGCTCGCATATGTCGCGCATGTCGGGCGGATCGGCGCTGATGCCAATTAAATCCTGCCACGCATCGTCTGTTGTTATCGTCATTTATTAAATTTTGAAAGAAAAGAGCGTTTAAAATTGGTCAACAAAATGTAAATAAACCAAGTTGGTTGCTGTGAACCATCTGGCAACACCACGCCAGCATGCTGCACAGCAAAACCGCCAAGGAAAACAGGGAAAAAAGCTGAAAAAGTAAAAACATTACAGACAAACATGCCAAACTTTTTTCCTTTTTTTCTTTATTTAAAAGTTTAAAATCAGCTTCAATTGTTTTTTCCACTTCATTTTCTTTGTCCTGGTGCCTATCATCTTTAGGTATTTGCCATGCAAATTGCGTCGACGCAAACCGAATCTGTAGAAGATAAAATATACATAAGCATATAATTGAACAATTTTATAATCTGAAGTGCCACAGAAATCGCTTTCTATGAAATTTAAGTGAAATTTAAGCGAAAACGATTTCTGTGGCACCCCCATATATATACATTTGCCTGATTGTCGAAATAGCATTAAACGACTCCATTTGTAGACGATTCCTCAATTTTATGTTCCGAGCCAGACAAATCTATCAAAAAAAAGGCCAAATTGGCATCACTGTGCTGCATGAGCTCGCGATAAACAGCCCTGTCTTTGCCATCAGCTGTGCTGCGCGACATCAATTTAGTTGTTGTTGTTTAGCTAATTTGTTAAGCTTGCAGTTGTGCGATTTGTAAATTAATAATTAGAGAAAGTAAAATGCACAGCATTGGATGGGCCCTAATTGTGAAACGTGGCTGCTTTTGCAGCAGAGAAACGCTCAAAATCAACGGCTCCCGCTACAGAGTGCGCGAGCGTCTCGCTCAAGGGTAAACCAAACAAAATGCACGATAATTAATTAGAACGGGACTATCCAGCTAACGGATATCCTGTAAAAAGAATACATAGATACAAAACCAATTCACATATGTACATGTTTTCGCGATGAGATGTGCAAAATGGATGCCACATTTAATTATCTCTACATGATAAAAGCGGCTTTTCCACAGGAGGAGGGGGATATTCCCATCCCATTCCATTACACAGTTCCCTTATCGCTATCTCATCGCGCTGTGTGTACTTACAGTGGCTCACAGCTTATTGTGTACAACTTTAATATCGAGTAGCTGCTAAACTATTTAAGATATCAACAAAATTTAAATGCAGTTCTTTCAATAATAATAAGATATAAAATAAACATTTTAATTTGTGCGAACAATTTCTTGACTTACTGTATTTATCTCTCTCTCTCTCCATTTGCAGGGGCTTCAGTCTGATTGACCTGGCGGAGAATGCGGCGACCCGTCGCTGCTATGCGATCAAGCGAATCACCTGCCACAGCATCGAGGATCAGAATATCGCGCTGCGTGAGATCGAGAATTGCCGTAAAATAGACTCCGAGAATGTCATACGCGTGGTGGACTACGAGCTGAATGGCCAGGCGGACATTGTGATAAACACGACGAGCACGCTGTTCATTGTGCTGCCCTACTACAAGCACGGCTCGCTATCGGACCACTTACAGCTCCGTGCCCGCAAACAGGATCACATGCCGGAGGCGCAGATACTGCAAATCTTTCTGGGTGTCTGTGAGGGCCTCAAGGCCATACATGAGGCGAAGCCAGTGCCTCTGGCACATCGTGATTTGAAAACTGCCAACATCTGTTTATCGGACTCCTTTGAGCCCATCATTGTGGACCTGGGATCAATGACCGAGGCTCGTCTGCAAATCTGCGGCCAATCGGATGCACAGCGTCTTCAGGATGAGGCTGAGGAGCGCAGCTCAATTGTCTACCGTGCTCCCGAGCTATTCACGGTGAAAACCTACTGCACGATTGACGAGCGCACGGATATTTGGGTGAGTAGTTGAGAGAAGTTTCCTATTTATGTGACTTACAGTTTTATGTTTCCCTCAGAGTCTTGGCTGTGTGCTGTTTGCCATGTGTTACTTCAACAGTCCATTTGATCCCATCTATGAGCGAGGTGATAGCGTCGCTTTGGCCGTGCTCAGTGGCAATGTAAACATTCCAGAGGACTCCATTTACACAGAGGTAACTTAGTTAATGCCAACATGATAAAAAGGTTGCCTTGATAATATTCCTTCCTTTTGCCATAGGACATGCACGAGCTGATCAGGTACATGCTGCGCATCGATCCCATGGAGCGACCCTTCATCTACAGCATCATCGAGCAGACGCACGATCTGATACAGAAGCTAGAGGGTCGAGTGTAGCTGCCTGCTCCATTTACGCCTCCATTCCGACTCCTTAATCCTAGTACACCGCTATACATAAATGTTTTTTGACTACGTTTTATTGTAATATATAAATGTGCACGTATTTTGTGAAACTAACACTACACCTATAGTTCCTAGACTAATGCTCATCGCGTGTCAAACCTGGACAGTTGCTGGTCAAGTCCTCGGCACTTTCATAGTGCGTGCCACACCAATAACAGAATTGATAGGAAGTGCGTAGATAGCTCATCAGCAGCTCTAGCTGCTCCTCTACACTGTACTGCTCCTCTTTCTCTTCCTCCTCCAGTATTTGCTCAGTTTCTTCTTTATCATCCTCCTCTTCATAATTTTGCTCTGTTGGCTTGGGTGGCCAGAAAAAGTCCAATTCAGGTTCCTCAACGTCTGCTCCCAGATCTAGGGATTCACACGTTTGCTGGCATCGCTTCAAATCGTAAAGCAGCTTGCGCTCCTCGGCCTTTTGCGTGGCTCGTCGTCTGTATGCTTCTGTGCTTATCTCCCCGCTGGATTCGATGCCCGCCTTACGCAGCAAATGCGCTCGTCGCAGCTCCTGTCGCTTGGCTGTTAGCTCGGCAATGGCCGCATCGCGTCCAAGTCCACCGCGGTCGTTCTTTATGTTGATCCCAATCGGTTCAGTGCGCGCGTCCTCATTTTTGCCCAGTCCACTTCCTGCCTTGTAGCCCATTTTGGCCAGCAGTTGAAAGCCCTTATTGTCCGCAGCAAGTGGCTTACTCAGTGTCTGTTGCAGACGCGCATTGTCCACGATGGTAGCTTTGGCAGCTTCGCGTTGCCGCTTGTTGTGCTCCGCCTGTTTTGTTTCCACTTGAATCTGACGCTTCTTGGCGCGATTGTTAACTAAACTTGGACGCACCTCCTGCAGCCTAATTAACGCAATTTGTATGTTAGCAACTCCATCAGGACATCAGCTTAGCTATTTCTTACCCAGATAAAAATTTGTCAGACATGTAATCATCCTCCTCTTCAGACATTGCAATATTAAACGAATATCCAAAGTGTTTGCAAAAATGTAAACAATCCTCAGAACAGCTGTTTTACACTGAACTGTAATATTAACCAGAGGACAGACAGTTGCATACTTATCGATAGCTCCGATATTTTTATAAAATGTACATTAGTGAGTAGAGTTGTGTCGTTTAGTTCTGAAAAAGTTCAAATGAACGGGTCATTAAGATGAACTAATGAACTTATTCAGTCAATCATGAACTAAATCGGTCATTTCGCAGTTGGTCAGTAATTTCTTTAAAAAAAATTTTAATTTCTTAGAGAAATACAATACATGGAGTTCCGCAAATGGATTTAATTTCTTCTTTATTTACATGTAACAATGTTTAAATTCTATATATTTTTAAGTTTTTAACAATGTGAAAGGTAACTTAAGCCCAAAATTAAAAACCAATTTACTCTTTTTTCTCATTTTCAAAAAGCCAGGGTATAAGTATAACCCAAAATAATAAGAGGAAATCCGGAATCTAGTTGGCATTTGTCGTCTATTTGATTCAAAAACTTAAAACACATTTCACATTTCACTAAAAAGAAACAGTCGTAGCCTATTCACATCGTTTATCGTTCATAAACAACTGACCAACTGATCAGAATGACCTATTCATCTTTCATCGTTCATGACCAACTGAATAGAAACCATCTCGTAAACAAACGTGTTTTTATTGCTTAAAATAACATACAAAATTTGCTTAAAAATTGTGAAATTGGTCTTGAAACAAATCTCGTAAGTGCTGGAATAATTTCAACACAAAATCACGAATGTCGTGGAGATCTGGGACGCGGAGAGGCAAAAGAAAAAAAAGGTCATTCTGATCAGTTGCTTGCTTATGAATAATAAACGGATGTGGGAATAGTACAACTGTTTTTTTTTAGTGGAACGTGAAATGTGTTTTAAGTTTTTATTTTAAATAGACGACAAATGCCAACTGGATTCCGGATTATCTCTTGTTATGAGATCCAGCATCTTTTCCGTATCCCATTTTAATATTGAACAATTTTAATCGCAGCAGGCCTTGACAAATTCCGTTTCCATTGAACAATTATAATAATCCGAGTAGCCATTGAAAGGCAACTTCGAATCTGATTTTAAACATTTACTTCATTCGTAGTCAATCTTCGACTGAGAACAGACAGCTTTCTTTTGCTCATTTATTTAACAAGGTAAGTAATAATAATTCAATTTAATTATAAACATGAAACGTACCTTAGACCAAGGTGGATTTATACCTGGTGATGTATTCGCTCGGCGTGCCCTCTTTTTCGGGGCGGAAACGTCATTACGAAAGCAAACATCGTAGTAAGCGGTTGTATTAAATTCTCTAAAAAATGTCCCTTGTGTGAAAAATACATATGCCGCTCGAACGCAAGTCGTTTGGTTTGTGTTTCCAGAGATATGAAAAAAGAGACAATTAAATGCAACAGGAACTGTGGGAGCATGCACCGGTGAGCAGCTTCCACAAAGAGAGCAACAGGGATAACAGCGTCGATGCTGACGGCTAACAGGAGCTTAACAAATATCCATAATCACAATTAATTAATTGGTTACCTACGGGTCATTACAGGAACAACAAGACAAACATGCCATTGCATTTTATTTTGATTTTATATATTGCACAGCGCATAAAACGAAAATGAGTGAAGAGTATAGAAAACAAAACAAAACAATTTTTCTATATAACTATCTCTGTCGTCTCTCTCACGTCAGACTCATTTTGACAATTCCGCCCCGAGAGAGAGCGAATACATCACCAGGTATAAATCCACCTTGCCTTAGACTAAAAAGAAAAGAAAAATTAAAAATTCAATAGACCCACAGAATGGAAACAGCAGCAAGATCAGCAGCAGCAGCAGCAACAGCAGCAGAAGCAACAGCAGCAGCAGCAACAGCAGCAGCAGAAAAAGCAACAGCAGCAGCAGAAAAAGCAACAGCAGCAGCAACAGCAGTAGAAGCAACAGCAGCAGCAGCAGAAGCAACAGCAGCAACAGCAGCAGCAGAAAAACTAACAGCAGCAGCAGAAAAACTAACAGCAGCAGCAGAAAAACTAACAGCAGCAGAAGCAACAGCAGCAGCAGCAGCAGACAAAGTGAGTGCTGCTGCGCAACAGTAACACTGTGCCAGACTGTGCACAGTGTCCCAAAGCATAATTCTACTGAATTAAAAAAAAATAAATTTTGAGTAAGTTTATTTCAAAATAAAAATAAATTTCGCTTAAATAGCGATATTTCCAGACTCGAATAAAATAATTATTAATATCGATATTACAAAATGGTAATCAGTCGACTTTAATATCTACTTTGATATCAAATAAATGTATTTAAAATATGTCGCCTATTTTTGTTCATCCAGCAATTAAAATAAATACACAACGTATATATCAATTAAATTTAAAGGTCTTTAAAAAATAACAATTAATATAACTATCGGCACGTGTCGATGTGTCATCGCAATATAGTTAGAAATAGTGGCAACCTCGTCGGCACATGCACGTGTGCGCTTTGTCGGCCAATATATTTATTTAAATACAGCGTGTAATTGAATAAAATAAATAACAATGGGCACGGTAAGTGTGAAATATAATGCTGAGCTAAACAACAGACCTTAAGGTTTACACCACATTTTCAGAAAAAGGTGAAAATCAGTTCGGTGAAGCGCGCCGCACATTTGAAGTCGAAGAAAACGCCGTTGAGCAAACAGCAACAACAAAAGATCAAACAGAAGCGCGAGCAGTTGAGTACAAAGCGCGAGAAGGGCCAAAACATCTTCTCACAGAAGGCCCACAAGCGTGACAATGTAGCCCAGCGCAAGAAGTTCAATAAACAAGCGTCGCTGGGCCTATTCCGGGGACCCGACGCGGACGAGGATGACGACGAGGGCGAAGGCGGCGGCGAGCTGCTGCTGGACAACGTGGCGGACATGTTGGACGGCGACGACTTGGACCTGCTGCAGGCGAACAAACGCAAGCGCAAGGCGAAGGCAGCGCCAGTCGAGGATCAGCAGCAGTCCGTGGGCCTGGAAATGGCCTATGCGACGGCCACCAAAAAGGAGCAGGCGGCGCAAAAGATTAAAGTCAACTTGTTGCCCATCAAATCACGCGATGGCGAGATCATAACGCGCACCACTGAAGTGGATTATATTCCGAAGCCAAAGCGGAAGGCGGTCGAGCAAGAGGAGGAAGCTGACGAGGATGGGGATAATTCGGAAGATGAGGACAGTGATGATGCTGCTTTTGAGGACAGTGACGATGATGTGGTCAACGATGCTGCGCCCGTGCCGAAGCAGAAGCTGATATCAACCACAGATCTGTTAATCGCACGCCAGCAGGAAATCGAGCGTCAAAAGTATCGCATTGGAATCATCTGTTCGGGCATCCTAGAGAAACCCGAGGATAAAATGCGCAATTTCAATGCACTCTACGAGCTGATGGACGAGCTGAATGGCGCAACTGGCGTTCCCAATCTGCTGGCAGTTCGCAAGCTGGCAATTATCTCAGTCACCGAGATCTTCAAGGATATTCTGCCCGAGTATCGCGTGGGTCAGGTGGACACTAAGATGCAAACGTTGCGCAAAGCAACATTGGATCGTGTCACGTTTGAAAACACGCTGCTGCAGCAGTTCAAGAAGTTCCTGCAGAAGCTGGAGCACCTGACGGCCCAGGTGAACAAGCGTGGTGGCCAGAAGACACCGCAGTCCGTCAAAATGGCCACCGTGGCGGTGCAGTGCATGTGCGATCTACTGATTGCCCATCCCTACTTCAACTACGTGCAGAACATAGCCCAGCTCCTGGTCTACATGCTCAACTGCAACTACGGAGCCATGCGCGTGGCTGTCAACCAATGCTTTCGCTCCCTGTTCAGTGGCGACAAGAAACTGGACATGACGTTGTTTGTGGAGCGGCGCATCAATCATCTGATCAAGACCAAGCAGAACAACGTCCATGTGGAGTGCATTACGTGCCTGATGGGCCTGAAGATCAAGCACGTAAATCTAGATGCCGAGAAGGAGAACGAGCTGAAGCAAAAGAAACTGGAATCGCATCGACAGCGTCTGCTCAGCCTGTCCAAGAAGGAGCGCAAGCGACGCAAGAAGCTTACCGAGGTCAACAAGGAGCTGGAGGAGACACGCGCCGAGGAGAACAAGCAGACCAAGCACCATAAGCTCACGGAAATTATCAAAATGGTCTTTACCATCTATTTCCGTGTTTTGAAAAATGATCCCACATCCCGTGTGCTCAGCGCCATACTGGAAGGTCTAGCAGAGTATGTAAAATCCTAGCCTGATATTTTCCGTACAGCTTCTTATGCAGAATTTCTTTCTTTTAGATTCGCCCATGTGATTAATTTGGAGTTCTTTTCCGATCTCATCGATGTGCTGAATCGTATTCTAGAGGAGCAGGAGTTGGGCTATCGTGAGCAGCTGCACTGCATCCAGACCATCTTTGTTATATTGTCGGGCCAAGGCGAAGTCCTGAATATCGATCCCATACGATTCTATCAGCACTTCTATCGCAACATGTTGGTGGTGCAAGCGGGAAAGAATCACGATGACTTTGCCATTATATTGCGTACTCTGGATGAAGTGCTGGTCAAGCGGCGACGCAACATGAGCCAACAGCGCCTGATGGCGTTTGTGAAGCGTCTGTTGACTGGCAGCCTGCATCTGTTGCACAATGGCACATTGGCCACCCTGGGCACAATTAAGCAGACATTCCAGCTGACTTCTGTGCTGGATGCGTTGCTCGACACGGACACGACAATTGGCTCTGGTCGCTACGATCCCGAACTGGATGATCCCGAGTACTGCAATGCGGCCAGCACAGCGCTCTATGAGCTCGCCCTCCTGGGTCGTCATTATCATCCCACGGTGCGTCGCATGGCAGCGCACATTGCCAACGGAGTGCCAGCCTCGGGTGAAGGCGCGCTGCCCACAGACATTGGCAAACTGTGAGTCTCTTAACTAGTTATTTGTGTTAACAAATAAGTAACCTAACTATGTTTCAACTTCAGGAATGCCCATGAACTCTTTGCCCAGTACGACAGCACACAAATGGCATTCAATCCAACGATTCCCCTGCCCAAACAGGGAGAACCCAAACTGAAGAAGGGCAAACAACTGTTTATACGATCTGATTTTAAGACGGACTACGGCAAACTGCTTAAGGATGCTAAAGCGACACGGCTGAGTTCCAGAAATGCGCTGCAATTTGATTTTCTTAGTGAGCTGAATAAACTGAAACAATGAATGAATTTTAAATGTTGAAGTTGAAGTTCTTGTAAGTTATAGTATATATTTTGTAATTAAACAATGACATATAGCTGTGTTCACAAAAATAGCACTGCAGATGACCTGTATTTATTTTCTCATAACTTACCATCCGTTTTTTTTTAATTTAGTCAATATTTTTTTAATAGTTAAAATTTTTTAAATATTGAACAATAAAAACAATTCGCTAAGTTAACAAAATAAGTTTACAAATCAAACAAAACAAATTAATTAACTTAATAATACTAAGGAACATTTTGGTTATGCCCTAATACTTGGTTTTATATACTTTATTGGCTATTGCAGCCTCGCACCTACGTAGCATGGAGTCGCCCAAGTCCTGCCAACGCTTGAGGGGAATTTTCGCCCTTTTATCTTGAACTACCTGCCAAAGTTGCGACTTAGAAGCAGGGTTCGCAAAAACTACTCCGTAGCAGCAAGAGTTACAAAAATGTTGCTACGCTCTCGCTACCGCTCTCGATTTGAACAGAGCCGTAGCATAGCCATAGCCGAAAAATAAAAAAGGATTTGCTCTGCTCGGAGCGAAATTTTGTCGCGTCAAAAACTATGCTATAGCTCTAGCAAAAAAAATTAAATATTATGCGCAACGGCTACGTAGCGGTAGCTAAAAAACTGAGAGCGAGATGAGAGCAGAGCAAATGCAATTTTTTTCATTTACTACGGCTCTCGTGTGATTTTGATTTTCCTACAATTTTGTGATCGTTTTTTTTAATCTCTGTTTTGTAATGCATTGTTATTTTAACCGTTTATTACCAATAAAGACGGTTATGTTACAGAGTTGTCTTATACTGTACTACCAGGATTACCACTTAAAGCAAGGTGTGAGGTAAGGATTGCCTCTGCCGATTATGGCCCAAAAGCGTTGTTCATTGTTCAGTGTTGAAAATATGCACTAAGTTTCCATTACGTAAAATTTGTTATTCCGATTTACTTATTAAAAACTTTGATTTAATTTAAATATTGTGAATGAATACACTACACATGAATAAAATTCAGATCACAAAATTGTAGGAAAATCAAAATCACACGAGAGCCGTAGTAAATGAAAAAATTGCATTTGCTCTGCTCTCACCTCGCTCTCAGTTTTTTAGCTACCGCTACGTAGCCGTAGCGCATATAATTTAATTTTTTTGCTATAGCTATAGCATAGTTTTTGACGCGACAAAACTCCGCTCCGAGCAGAGCAAATCCTTTTTTATTTTTCGGCTATGGCTATGCTACGGCTCTGTTCAAATCGAGAGCGGTAGCGAGAGCAATTCGAAATACTACGGAGTAGCGTAGCATTTTCAAACCCTGCTTAGAAGTCGCGAATCGCTTTGAGACATTGCGTCTGACATTCCCCTATAAGTTTTAAATGGGGTGTGGGTTCGGGGACTCAGCTGGCCATGGCATTGGGTCGATCCTTTCCTGGCAAGTCCGGTTTGCTGGTGGATTTGGATAGTTATACTGCTGGAATGTCCAATTATAGGACATATTCTAACTGGCATATGGCAGCATAAAGTTCCTTAATGTACTGACATATACATACATTTAGATCCATAATCCCATCGATCGCCCATACCATATTTGAACTGGCCAAAATTAAAAATGGCGTAGTATCCTTTGGACAGATGAGCCCAAATAGTCTTTATCAGTGTGTCGGTTGACCTCAATACGTAGTATCTTCCAAATTATACGGTCAAGACTGTGGTGAACACAGTTGTATACGATTCATTGTTTTAATCCCAAATTACAGACTTAATTTCATTTAATTTCTGTAGTATTGTAAATGAAAGAGTAGACATTTTAAACAAATGCAATTTATATATTAGTAATGAATACATATGAATTCAAGTTTAACTACAAGCAATGTGAAGGGATCGATAAGAAGGAGCTCCTAATTTGTGGATGCAGATAAATGCTGATATGTAATTATGCTAGGTCTAAGGACGTTGAGTCTATTGCCATATAACCGGGTACAGATGTAGATGGGTTCGTCTAGTCAACTATGCCGCAGGGCCTCGTTGACGTTGCCCGACACCAGCTGGTGGCAGATACTCCCGATTGCCGACCACAACGGGCTGGGCAAAGCTGCCCACGGCATTCTCGGGCAGTATGCCTGCTGCTGTGGCGGCCAATCCGGCGGCAGCTGTGGCTGGAATAATACGATTGGCGCCTGAATCAGCCACATTGCTTGTTACACCACCTGGCCGTATGATGGCACCTCCTCCATACAAGGACTGCGATTGGGCTTGAGGGGGCGAGGCCGAAGGGTACGAGCCACGTGGTGGATTGTAGCCCGCACCCTGAGGCGTTCCTGTGGCTCGCAGTGTGCCACCTGCCGGCGAAGACGGAGCAACTGCACCATAGGCCGTGTTGACAGCCTGTGGACCTCCGCGATAGACATTCTGATTGATACTGCCGGAACTGGAGCTGGAGCTGCCACCGCCAATACTGTAGTCGTAGATGTAGGCATTGTTGGCATATAAACTAGGCGCCGAGACGCAATCGTACTGATTCCACCAGACGCAGACCAGCGTCTCCTGGCTGAACACTGTGCCGTTGGGGCAGAGGAAGGAGTAGGTGCGATTCAGGGCGCAGATGTGGAAGACCTGGCACTGGGCCTCGATGTCCGCATAGTAGCCAGGAAGCGGCTGCTGCGAGCAGTCGAAGTTGGTGCGAGGCACTTGGGCATACACGGGATAGTCCACACCGGCAACACCTGGAATGGCCGAGTAGTCGCCATCGGCACCGTCGTTGTAGTCATCACCAGCTGACGAACGAGATCCCGCCGGGGACACAGCAGCTGCACTGCCGTACTGCGTCTGTGGACCGTAGGGACCACTGCGTGATGCCGAGGACGTGGATTGCAGACCAGTGCCCGTTGGTCGCCTGGGCAAGCTCGAGCCGCTGCCCACTGTCGCGGCTGGGGCGCCAAAGGCAGTCGTCGCCTGGCCACTGGGCGTATAGCCCACCGCTGGCGAGGGAAACAATCCCTGACCGTAGGCTGTGGCCGGTGCGGGCGTCAAAGGGAGCGCAGTTCCTGTGGGATACGCACCAGGTGACAAGCGACCCGCCACTGCTCCTCCTCCCGCTGTGGTGGCCAATTCGGGACGCACATAGTTATATCCACTTTGGCCCTGTCAAAGGAAGGACATTAACCGGATGTCAACTACATTTTAGGACCTCAACTCACCTGCAATTGAGCGCTGCCTCCGCTCCAGAACAGCAGCAGAACTGCAACAAGTGAAGGGGTCAACATTAAAGCTTTCTAATTCGATCAATTTTAGCGAAACTCTGCTCCGTGCTCTGAACCACTCGACCCAACCAATTGAAATGAACTGAGCTGAGCTGAGCTGCAGCATCGACAACGGGCATTGGACGGGTGTCCAATTTAGGGCCAAGTACACACGTTGGCCAGATGCGATTCTTGGCACTGATAGCAAATGCGGACGGCTCCACATTGCGATCTTTATTTATCAGTTTCCTACTCAAGTGTCTGGCACAGTGGTGCGAGTACCAGAAGCGAATGCTTAAATTTAAAACTTATTCAATTCAATGAATTCCACGGATGTTATTTATTGAAATTGAAATTAAGCTTCAAGTACAGTCGAACTTCCCTAACTCGAATCACTATTATCCACGAAAAAAGTTCGAGTTAGGGAGACTTCGAGTTAGGGAATTTTTTTTTTAGTTTTTTAAATGAAACTTCCATTTTATTCATTCATAAATACGTTTCAAATTGCATACTTTTCTTGTTATTTTCGACAACAAAAATTTCAGTTTGTTCAAATCCTGTCGATATTCTCAAAAATAGGTTTTATCGTTCTTTTGCTGTATCCAGAAGACGTTCCCGAATCAAATAACATAATTAATTTTCAATTTTTTAATATAATTTAAACTGGTCTACATTTCAATTTCTTAACAAATAAGTTTAAAAATTTCTTAAAGAGATAAAAATTTGAATACACGTGCTGGTGCCATGATAAATATTATTGAGCTGGTGCGCTGACAAAGAAGTACATTTCGAACATCTTTCCTATAGCAATTTCACAAGCCTAAAAAATTGTTGATGCAATATTTTATCATATTACATCACCATATGTTAATGTATATCAATATTACATATCCAAACGATCCGTTAACAAAAGCATAAAGCAGAAAAGAAAAAAAAAATTAAACTTTTTTGGAGATTTACCCGAAAAATTCGACTTACAGAAGTACGGGCCACTATTTTTGTTCGAGTTAGGGAGAAATTCGAGTTAGGGAAGTTCGAGTTAGGGAAGTAGAATTGTATGGAATTTGCCTAGTAAACGCTATTGCCACTCGATTTTGTTCGAGTTAGAGAAACTTCGAGTTAGGGAAGTTCGAGTTAGGGAAGTTCGACTGTATTTCAATTCAACTATTTTCTATTATAATTTTAATTGAATGTGTGCAATTAATGAAAATTAATTAATTGAACAGAATTCCATTGGAATACATTTTCATTTCATTAAATGTTGTAAATTTTAACTAAAAAAATTTGTTAAATTCAAAGTTAACCGAAGTTAATTTAATTCATTTGTAATTTATTTAAAAAAATTCGTGGCAGATAAATTTTTTTATTGTATAAAATATAACAATAATAAATTTGTATTTTAGTTGAAGCTTAAAATAATTTGATGGGAAACGAATTTTTCTCGGAAATATGAAATTTTTAACATTTCAGAAACATCCTTATATGGATTTGCTATTTTCAAAATCAATAGTCATTAAAAACTAGAGATTTGTGAAACACTCACGATTAAATTGAAATTAACTGAGGGTCGAAACTGAACTTCAAGCAATTGAATTTAACGATATTAAATATTTTGAGTTTTTATTTTTTGTTAATCAGGCCTTTGTTCTTCACTTTAATAAAAATAAATATGCATTATTATTAAATTTTCCTCCTACGCGTTTCGGCGACATTTTTAGTCTTCATTAGGGAGTCTGATATTAACTGATCATTAAGACTTTTTTGCAGTCGATTCTAGGTATAGAATTAATTTTATGATTATCATCACTTTTTTGAAAATTGCATTTAGGATTGCATTTTTGAGCCACTGTGCAACTAGTTACAACGCACTGCAACATCAATTGGCTGCCAAGAATTGCGACTGCAGTGCTGTTGTTGTTGCTGTTGCTGGTGGCCAAAAAGAAGACGCATGCCTCGTAAATATGCAAGGCAGCAAAAACTTAGACAGACAGACGCCCACAGTATGAGAATCAGCGGCAGTCGCAGTCGCTCCAAAGGAAGTGCTAATAATGATGAGGCGGTCGGTCACTGTTGAGTTACGCGCTATCGTTGAACCTTCGCTCTCTGACTCTGTGATTCTGACCCTGAGCAGCTGCTGTAGTTGGTTAACTCACCTGCCAAGGCGGCGGTGTAGCGTTGTATCAACATTCCAAGCTATTCCTTTTTTTTATGAGTACGAGTTTATAGAAATCCTTGTGATCCTTGTGGGTTTGTCAGTGAGCTGCCCAACAAGTCAGAACAAACTGCAATCGAGCTGAGACCGCCGAGAGGCATTTATAGATGATGTTCTGAGCTTGTCGACGCTGCATCTTTACTAGATTTATGTTTATATGGCAGCTGCCCAGACAGACAGACAGACAGATATTCGTCGGCAATTCGACAGTTCGTCAGTTTGTTTCGTGCTTGCGCTTTAGCTTTAAATTTATGACACTGGAATATCCATTGTTGCGAGCTCAGGGCAGTTATCAGAATACATATATCTGAGTGACAATCCTAGGCCTTTGCTGCTTGTTCTACGTATACGTAATATTTCGCTTCGTTACGTATACGTAATTAAATTAAATATGTATTGCATTTCAAGTGCAATGCAATTCAAATCTGATTCCGTTTTGCCCTTGACTATTTGCCAATTGACAATTCACAACGTTCAAAATGTTTTCTAAATGTATGCAACAGAAAATGACAAAATTATTTAAATCTTGCCTGAATACATGAGCATTTTATGTCTTTTGTGCGATTTGACCTTTCCCGCTGTTATGTATTAGCAATCTTCCATGCATTTCGATTATCCATGTTGAGTTATTGAATTGGCTATTGATTTATTGTAAATGGTTCTTAAACTATGGCTTCTTAAAAGAATCATTTTATGGGACGGACTTAACTATGCTTGAATCTCTTTTTGTACGCGTTTTTATATATTTAAATTATGTACTTATTGCAATCCATGAAACTTTGTAAATTTTTGAAAGTAATTTTTAAAGTCGGCAAATTATTATTGACAACATTTAAAGTTAAATCTACTTATAATTTAATCCTACTTCATGTACATTTTGGCATCAATGGAAGGTCATTTAAATTTCGTTTGAATGATACAAAACATTCCTTAACCCATTAAGTACCCATTGAAAATTTAGAACTTTTGTGCAGGTCTACTTCTTCTTTTCTCGGGCTTAAACCAAAAACGTTTTGACGCAAAAATTTTTAAACAATTTTAATAGGGACTGGGAAAAAAAATTTTCAAACATCTCTTCGCTAGTATTTTTTATAATTTTTTGAAAAAAGCTTATAATGACTATTTTAAACCCTTTTTCCTTCTTTTCATACAAAAAGTAGATTTTTATTAATTTTCAAAAATTATAAAAATTACCATAACAACAAAAGAAAAGAGAAGAATATTTTTCTTAATTCTTGAGTTTATTAATCGACAGTGCCATTTTTGGGATTCATTTAAATTTTTTATCGTTAAATTATTCTGATTAATTGATTTCCCATAACAATTTCACATATTGAATAGAGTTGAATATGTTTCTTAACTCTTGAGGTCTTTTTAATAGATAGTAAAGTTTTAAGGACTCATTTAAATTAATTCACCGAAAAAATTATTCCGATTTTCTACATTAAATTTCAAATATTGAAAAGAGTTGAATGTGTTTCTTAACTCTTGAGTTTATTTATGAATTGTGCAGTTTTTAGGAATCATTTAAATTTTATCTGTGCTTTGCTGCTCTTTGGAAATAATTTATAAGATTTGACTTAAATTCAAAAAATTAAAAATTGTTTGGCGTCATTATAGACTCATCGAATATTTGATGTATTTTTATGCTACTAATTCCACAGCTGCTGAAATAATATTTAATTTTCTGCAACCTCATTCTACATATTTCATTTCTTAAGTAAAACCAAACATAAATTTCATTTCGAATTTGTTCAAAACACTCACCAAATTAATAAAAAATCAAATATTTTTATTGTTATATGTACTTTATTAACGTTAAATAAATATTTACAAAAATAGCAAGGATAGCAATAAGGACATGCTCGTACATACATACATACATATGTATGTTATGTGTGTGGATTGGGCATGTGGATTGTTCAAAGTTCAGGGGGTCAAAGTACGCTCGTATTTGTATTTAAAACTAAGAAACTAATTTAATACAACTCGTTGATATTATACTGTACTGTAAATTGTAAGAGTATTTTGAGATTGAGATAATCTACCAACTGTATCTGTATGGGAGTATTTCGGGGTCTCGTTTTGAGTATTTCGTTACATATTTACAAACTAATTGCGAGAATTGCAAAATTAATTAACAAGAAGAAGATGAAGGAGAAACAAATTCAAAAAGTTAATTAAAGAAGGTTGTAAGTTAGAATCGGGGCAATAGAGTTGAGTTGACTAAAAGTTAAGCATTTACTTCCGCAGCGCTGGTAACCCTGCCCAGGCGCCGTCCTTAGGAATTGGGAACCATTGGCTTGGCATTGGCCACCCGATCTCTATCTCTATCTATCGCCTGCTGCTGAACTTCGATGCCAGCGAATATAATGACTTGAGCAGCTCCAATGCCCGACGATCCGAGTTGACCTCGGGCTGATGATGCGATGGCGTTGCGACTGTTGTCGTCGCCCCCGAATCCAAATCGTCGACATCCTCGACCCGAATCTCAAACTTGGTGGTCTCCTCGTAGCTGCCCGACGCCGTCGTGCTGGTGTACAGCGGCAGCTCCGTGGTGGACGTGTAGCCCGGCGTGGTGCTGGTATAGTAATCCCCGCTATTACTGCGCCGGAACGTGGTCACCGGCACCCGAGACGTTGTCGTCGTCGTCTGTGCCAATTTACTGGGTATCTTGCTGTCGATGTCAATCAGCGCATTGAGGAGATGTTTGCGAGATCGCTCCAGTGCCTTGCCGTTGTGATCGTCGCAGGTCTGGATCAGCAGCAGCAGCAGACTGAGCACCTGGCGATCGTGCTCCGCCTTGGCCATGACATTCCGCAGATGCAGTGCCTCCTGCTCGTTGAGTCCGCCGAATAGCTTGTTGGCAATGCGCTGGAGTCCACTGCTGGAGGGCAGCGCATCCCGTGGAATATCGTAGCTCCGGAAGATGTCATCCCACTCGTAGTGACCCGGCGAGGGCGTCGTTGTCGTTGTGGCCAGCAGCTTGGGCAGATATGTGAAGGGCGATGACGTGGTCGTGGTCGTTGTCGTGGTGGCTGCTCCTCCACGCTGCTCCTTCATCAGCGCATCGTTGATGGTCAGCGGATCGAGGAAATCCGTTTGGGACTTCAGTGCCCACGGATGCTCCGTCGGCTTGTGCGTCGTGATCAGCTTCTGGGGTCGCGCCTCCTTCAGCAGATCGTTCCGGGACTTGACGAACGACTGCGTCTGCTGCTGCTGCAGGAACTCGCCCTCGCCGGAGTCGGGACTCGGCGGCGACAGTTCCGCCGACAGCTCCAGCTCCGAGTCCTGGCCGCGACTCGTGCTCAGCTCGTACAGCTCCGTGGTCGTGGAGAAGTCCGGTGCGGGCGTGGAGTCAAACTTGTGATTGATCTCGGCCGCAATGCTCTGGGCTGTGGTCGCCTCCGGCAGGGATTTCGTGGGCAGATAATACTTGGCGGTGCCGTCGCTGAACAACGAGGCATCCGTCGTCGTCACGGGCTTAAAGTTTGGCGGCTCCGTGGGCCGAGCCCGGGCTGCCAACTCGGCGCGGAAGCTGCCGGGATTGTCCAAGTAGCTGGTCAGGGCATTCGAGAAGATCTGGGCAATCTTGCGGGACTCGGGCTGCTCGGCCAAGGCGCCGATCGTGGAGCCCGTGGTGCCGATTTGCGGGAAGGGTTGATAGTCCGCCCCCTTGGCCGGCGATTGAGTGTCGTTCAGCAATCCCTTGCTGATGTCCGCCCCGCCTTCCGCCTGTCCCCGTCCCTTGGCCGCCTTCAGGCCAAACAATGTGCTGTACTTCTGCACGGTCTTGGCGCTCAGCAGACTCTGCTTGATGTCATCCGCCTTCTCGCTGATGCCGGGAGGAATCTCGGAGGTGGTCAATGTGGCCGTGGTGTCCGATGGCTTCGGTGTGGGCAGAACGGGTGCTGGCGCCTTCACTGAGAGCTTTGTGTGCACGCCGTGCTTCTCCGGCTTCGCCAACGCATTGCCCGAGTCGTTCTGCTCCTGGGCAAAGTACTTGGCCAGTGAGACGAGGGCATCCGGACCAGATGAGGGCGGGATCTCGAGGCCAGCGCGGGCTGCCGTTGCGGGCTGTGCACTCAGCTCGACATCCTCGAACTTGTCCTTCAGCAGATTCACAGTCTTCAGCATGTCCTGGACATTGCGATAGACGGACTCTTCCTTGACTGGGTTGGGTGCAAAGAGCAGCGAATCTCCGCCAGCTGCAGCCGCATTGGATCTGGGTGCCGAGTTGCTCTTGGGCAGATAGGTGGGTCCACTGCTGGTGGCCGAGGGCGCGGCGGTTGTGGGCAAGTAGTCACTCAGCTTCTTTGGCGGCACATCCGCATTCGCGGACAGGCGCTTCAGTTCTCCGGAGCCAGCCACATCGTAGTGATGACGCATGCCAATGATCACGGGCCTATAGGTGCTATCCAGCTCCAGACTGGCGCTGGCCGTGGGCTTGGCGCCTTTGGGTGCCACGGAGGACTCCAGAAAGAGTCCCGAGATGGCGGCAGCTCCAAAGCGATTCGGATTGGGCGTGGTCGCCGCATGTCCGCCCTTGATGTAGTTCAGCTTGCCCTCGGTGCTCTTGGACTTGGACACACTGGGCACGGTCGGCGTGTAGAAGGGCGTCGACTTGCTGGGCTCCAGGCGACGAGCCGTGGAGTAGCTGCTGGGCACGTAGTAGGGCGTCGTGTGCTGCACGGGACGGCTGGAGTGCGCCTCGTAGAACTCGGGCTTGTCCTTGAGCGCCGATTGCGGCGACAGCTTCTCCTTGGTCTTCTCCTTGCTGTGCTGCTCCTCGCTGTCCAGATCCTTGTACCTCTGTTGTCCACGCTGTCCATTCCGGGCACGTTCCCGCGACTCGTTGTGCCCAGGAACTCTGCGCTCCTGGGAGGCGCCAATGCGACTGCGACTGGGTTTCAAGATGGATCCATCATCGTTGCTATTGGGACTGTTGTTGTTGTTGTTGTTGCTGCCATTGCGTCGTTTGCCAGTGCCGCTGACAAAGGAGGAACTCTCCGCGGTGATCTGTGTCTCATGCTCGTTGTCGTGGTGGTTGTCAATGCTGGGCAGAACCTTGCGCTGCTTCTCGCCCGACACATCGTCAAAGTCCACGCTCTCCAGCGAGGCGTGCAGATCCTCCGTGGAGTCGATGCGTCTGTCGGATTTGCTGCCAGGACGGGAATTGACACGTGCCTGACCCACAACTGGCGTGACCTTTGGCTTGATGTTCAGGCCACCGCCAACGATGTTGAAGCCCTGCACTGGCACCGAGGGACGAACGGGACGATGGACACGCTGCTTGTTCAGGATCTCGGCACTCTCGGCGTAGTAGCCCGAGGATCCGAGGCAGTTGACCTTGAACCACCAGTCGCAGGTGAGCTCGCTCTGCTGGAAAATGGTGCCGTTGGGACAGAGGAACGAGATCTTGCGACCCTCCTCGCAAATGTGAAAGACCTGAAAGACATTCGTTATTCAATTAACAATTTATAGTAATTAATTTAAGTAAAACCCACCTGACAATCCGTTTCCATGTCGGCAAAGTAGCCATTGCCGTAGGAGCGGCAACTGAACGTGGTCTTGGGAATGCGCGGATAGATGGGAAAATCGATGCCTGGCCGACCCACAACACCTTGGTAGACCTCATAGTCCACGTCCTCGTCGGAGGCGCGCTTCTTCAGGTGATGCTTGTGCTCGTTGCAATTCGTGTGCGCCTCGTAACGCTCCTCCTCAAACTGTGTGGCTCCCGTTTGCTTGGCCAGGATGCGAGCCGGCGTGCGGTACTGCAAAATGATTGAATTAGTAAACAATACACACATCTCAGTTGCATTCATGGATTGGCAGGGAATGCCTCTAGACTTACCTTCGTTTCAGCGCTTGTTTGGCTGAAATAGGCCAGCAGGAAAAGCGCTGTAAAAAAATAATAATTTTAATAAATATAGTTTTTTGATAGTAATTTCAATTTTTCTTTACTTTCTAAGACTTATCTTTTAAAAAGAATGTAACTTAAGTACGTGTATATACTTTTTATTTTTCTACTCTTTCAAAAACAAGCTTATATAAAAGTATAAAATTTAATATAATTTAACATTTAAAAAAAAGAATGTTATTATTATTTTCGAGTTCCGCTTCGAAGTCCGGTTCTTTAGTACACACCGATTTCTTAGAATTCAAGACATTATGTCAGTAAATCAATAATGAAAAATTTCAATTTCATTATTTATATTTTGTCTTATATCTTAACGTCTTATTATAAGAATTCAAGTGTTTTTAAGACGTCTTGCACAGATTACTATTAATTGAAAATTCCATTATAAACCGCTTTTAAATATCACAATACATTTTTGTTGTCCGTTTTTTCTTTTATAATTATAAAATGAAAGTAAATTTTAAAAATATTGTTTTATTAAATCTTTTTTAATTTGTATCTTTTATTAATAAAGATATACTAAAGATAACGATTAGGTGCTGTACAACTCTATTTAAATTATTAAGTTCGAAATTTTTGAAGAAGCTTAATTGTTATTTAATTATAAGCTAGTGTTATTGTCATTTTTTTCAGGATTATCGTATGCATAAAAAGAAAAACAAATTACAATCCCAACTCATTTTTAAATTTGTCGAACTTTTTCTTTTATATTTATTATTATTAATAGCACAAACTTCCCGATGCTCATGTCTTTAATCCCAAATCTGGACTGAATAGACCTTGACTTTTGTTTACTCATTGCCGAATTACGCATAACTGTGACTGTCGCTGTGACTGTGACTGTGATGATGAGCTAAGATGACCGAGACTAAGAGTAACTGACCTCAGGCCCACAAATGCAATAATTAAATTTTAAAGCATAAAAACAATTAAATGTACGAGATGAGATGGAGGGAGGGAGGTAGATAAAAGAGAGTTGCTGATGGACTACAACTTAACTATGAGCTGAAATGAAGACGACACCACAAGACATACCTAAGATATGAAGAAGTTAGTCAATAGCCAAAATAACCACAAGATTCAAGGTTCACTTGCTGCATAATCGTCGTGATTATTTGAATCATTCAACTGTCCATGAATCGATCGGTAACCGAAGCGTCAGCTTTATCGAGGGTGTTTGCTGCCTCATATAATTAAACAATTGCCTATAATTTGCGGACGTCGATTGGCAACGCCGCACAAAATTGAAACGCCCCAAAAAAATAGAAAAAAGAAGCGATTGAGCATCATTACCCATACGCCATGTGGCATCATTTGCAATTCGTGTGCCACAACAACAACATTTGCCAACTTTAATTGAGACGCGAAATTACTCAACTCAACTATTTCCATTGTTCGATGGATCAATTTTCTTTATTGTTGATTTTTATTAACTTCTTTTAAGTAAATATCTGTCTATCTGTTTTTGGGTCTGGGTCAAAGGCGGGTCATAGTGTCAAGTGTCATTTCTTAGGCATTTCCCAGGCATTCACCCGAGTTGATTCATTAATTAACATCAAGTCTAAAAAAAAATCACATTTAATCTCTGGTCATCAAGATTTTTTTTTGCATTTTTAAGTTCACTTTTTGTCGCACGCCACAACAAAAAAAAAGTCGGCTAAAACAAAGACACTTTTAACGCAATCCGCTTTTTATGCCCGTTTTTTATATTTTTAAAGTTTTTGCCCATTTGCTGCCTACGTTAAGCCGTTGACACGCATCATGTGCGAATGCGTCAACTGTCTTTCAGCCTGGCTTAAATGTGCCGTTAGTGAAAATGTATTGTGGGAATCTTATGAATCGACAAGGTCAAGGATGAGGGCGCTGTTTTAAAATTTACGAAAACAAGATATCAATCAACAAATTAAGCAATAAATTTCTTAATATTTACCTTATTCTTAAGCAAATTAATTAAACAATAAATATTATGACTTCTTCTCAAGGAGAAACGTTAACGAAACTGCCTTTCACATTCGTGTCTTATTTAAATGTTTAATAAACCCTTGAAAAGTTGCCAAAAATTAAGTAATAATTTATGACACATGTTTCTAATTTTTGATTCAGTATTAAAATTGTTTGCTTTTTTTTTAAAACTTACCACAGCATAGGAATTGGAGTTGTGTACGCCGCATTTTGTGTACTGAAATGCCTAAAAGTAAACAATAGCAAAAGTTTTATTATTTTTGGCTTGTTAACAAAATTATGAATATTTATTGCTTAAGCTCGTGGGATGCCAAATGACAAGTCAAATTACATATGAGTCTCTGTGTTCGCTGGCATATTAAATAATAGAAATTATACGAGCCCAAAAAAGACACAAAACCCAAAAACAATAAACAAAAACCAAATAATTGTGCGAGAGTACGCGTTGCATGGACAAAAGGTACCCAGATATTGATTACATAATGCATTTGCACACCCGCTGATTAAATACAGCCTCAGATGGCCAGATAAGTCTGTGATAGACAAGGCGCCACAGGGCGTATGTGTGATAAAAATAATATAAGGCCTGACAAAAGGGGTTGACCAAGAGAGCAACAGCTGCGCCAGGTACTAAGTCAGTCAGTCAGTAAGTTAGTCAGTTAGTCAGTCAGTCAGACATTCACTTTGTCACTTCCGTCAGCACACTTATGCATCTGTTTTGTTTTGTTGCTGCTGTTGTTGCTGCGCACTTTGCATAATTTCAAATAATTGTTTTAATTTGCACAACTGCAAACAATATCAACTGAAAGAGAGCCAACAAACCGGCTTACTTGCATTCAATTAACTTATATTCAATGGTTTGGTTTGGGTAATTTCAAATCCAAAAGAGCTCTATTTTTAAGTCTTATGGCATACTTTACCATACCAGCTTCCTCTGGCCAAAAGATTCTTCCACTTTTCAATAAAAATGCAAATTAAACAAAAATAAAATTGATCAAAATACATTTGATGTGCACATAAATTGCAATTAAATATAAAGACAACTGACGGAGAGAGAAGAGGGGAATTGGGGCTGCGAATGTGGTTTCACTTTATTCTTTTGCGAAAGCGAATCTTGTGCATTGTCTTCTCGGTGGATTCTTTGCCAGACTCAAATTGTTGTTTGTATTTAAATTAGCTGATTGCCTTGGTTGGGTTCTTGTTTGCCACTTTTTTGTTCTCACAACTAAATTTTAATTTTAATTTCATCAAATACCGCAAGAAGCATACAGAGATTAACCAACAAGCCAACAACAAACGACCAACCAGCCAAATAAACTTCCACCTGAGATTCGAATTTATTAATAAAATAAAATGAGATTAATATAGCTGTACATTTTTATTTAAAGTTCAAGTGTTATTTCTTTAATATTTAAATTCATTGCTGGATTTCAGCTTTAGCACGTTTTTCAATTTGCAATTACCCGAATGGATTTTGTCATTGCCAAGGTTTTTCTAACGGCAAATCAACAAATTGAAATCGACTGCAATTTATTTTGTTTGCCAACATTTTTCTTTTTATTTGCGAGTGTTTTTCAGAAGGTCGAATTGGTTTTTTTCGATCTGCTCAATTACAAATTAACTTGTAGTTAAATTGTACATTTATTTGAAAAAGCTTTTGTTTGACAATTTTATTTTGTTAGTCGATGAACTAATTAATAAATTAAATAAATATATTTAAAAGATCTTTTTAAATCATCCTCATATAAATCCATAAATACTATGAAGCTTTTAGATCCTTAATCATTTAATTTTATTATCTGCCCACTCACTTTTAATTATTTTTATATTACTTTTTGTTAAGCTAATCGATACTTTAACTTTGATTATGTCAATTGAATTGTCACTCGATAATACTTAATAATAACTGGTAGTTGCCATCAAAGTGTTTACACAATTCAAAAAACGAGAAATTCAATTCAATCATCTTTGCAGAAAATCCAGGCATGAATAATGGGTGCCTGACACATTGAAGACTCCTCGGCAAAAGTGAAATGAAAATGAAAAAATGAAAAACGAAAACACAAATCGAAATATCAAAGACTACAATGACAAATAAGGAAGTTGCAACTGTTGATGCTGCTGAATCATTATCAGTTGGCTAAGGCAACAAAAACAAAAAATGTCAACGCGATCCAAGGCAACAACAGGTGCTTGCAGCAGCTACAATAAAAATAAAAATAATAATGAGGAGACAAACAGCTTGGGGACTTGGCACTTGGTACTGAGTTTGCATTTTCAGAGGCGAGGGTCTCGGCAATCAACAAATTGGTTCCGCCTTCAAGCACACACACACACTCACATAGACCTATGTATATAGTGATGTCCAGGACGCAATGCGGGCGATCAGTGAATGTATCGTTCAATCGGTGGGGTCTGGTCTCGTCTCAGACATGGCTGCCAAATGTCTGTTAAATCGTTTTAACCTTTTTGTCAAGTTGCCGCTTAACCTTTACGGTTGCCGCGCTGACATGAAGGAAGCATTTGTTTTTTCTCTTATCTTCTCTCTTCTCTATTTTTATTGTATTTACTGTTGCCAAAGTGTTGAAACTGGATGCAACAACACACGGCAACAGAAACTGAGGCATGCATACCGATGCATAGCCAAATATTTTAGTCGAGGCACTGTGCTGCACAGTCGTATACGTGTTATTTAAAGTTTTGATTTATTTGCTTTGCCATTTTTATCTCGTGCGCCGCATGTTGTTTTTGCAAGTCGACCCTTATGCACTTAGGCACCGTCTTTGTGTGGGCCAGCAAAACAAAGAAAGATAAATTGTTTTCATTTCAATTTGTTGTTGTGCATATGCCCAAAAAAGAGAGAGAAACAAAAATCCACCAAAAAATTTCAGCTTTAGCAAAAGGCATGCGAAATGAAATGTGCACCTTCTGCATTATGAAACGGCAGCCAGAGGCGCAGACAGCAGACAGGGAATCGCTGACAATTCCTGTTGTGAAAATTGCATAAAATTGCGCGCATCTTCAATGCAATCACAAGATGAAAAACAAAAAGAAAAAATGATTAAAAAATAATCAACAGCGAAAATGCTAAAACTTGATATCGGCTGGAACATGGGAGTGCCGTTGTGCAGGTGCATCATTTGCTTAATGGTGGGAGATGAAGTCGTATTTTGTCTATATAATATATATATAAAATACAAGACATGTGCAGGAATACCCCAGCTAGTCGCAACATATATAAATCATATGCAAGTTCAAGTTCGCAGCTTAAGTCTTTTATTTTAACACTTTCACATCAATAAATTTATGTTAATTTCCTAAACTAATTATCAATCGCCTTGAAATTTGGTCATAGTATAAGCAAACAAAACTAAATTAAAATGTTAAACATTTCAAAGTGTTTTTGTTATACATATATTTTTTGCTTCTACCTGCGCTCTAAATTAATTGTGTGAAAAATGACATTATAAATGCATAAAACAAGAAACAACTCAACTTGCTAGACATTGCCCAACCAATGTCTAAAGTTTTGAAAGTCCAACCCATTGTGCACATCTACGATGTTCATTTGTACATTTAGAGAGGATTATGCCAAAGAAAGAAGATAAGCATTGCCAGCTCTGAGCAATTAAAAGCATATTTCATATTGGTACATCCATGTGATAAACATCAACTCGAAGCTGGAACCCAACACTCAACAATTGTGATGCACAATTTGAATTATACTTCTTGCATTTGCCTTCTTTTCGTATCCAAAGTTGATAGGCGCTTAAATATTTACATAATTTAGATATAATTATAAATGAGTTGAATAAATAAATGTTTTGTATGAACAACGGCAATTTAACGGTCGATGTTGTAAGGTCTGTGAATCGGGTTAACATTTTGTTTTTGTTTCTGTTTGCATTTGATTTTTGTTTTTTTCTTTTTCGCATTAACGGCAAAATGCCAAATACGGTTAATCATGCGCAAAGATAACGAATATATGTATATGTATGATTAGGTCAGCAACAAATTTTTATTATTACTTATTTGTTGGGGTTAAGCAAATACGAGTATAGCAAATGCGAGTTGATGCACCTTTCTAAAAATATTTAAATGCCTATTACACATTATATATTGTGTTGCTCCAACGGGTTTTTAATACTCTGGACATTTTACACTGTACCGAATTGCTAAAAAGGAGCTTAGAGTGCAAATGCCTATAAAAGGCAGAGGAAATATCCTGCAAATTGCATTGGTAAAGTCGTGCAAAAATAGATCGTAGTATCGTTGAATCGAGCTTCGCTGAAGCTATTTCAATACTTTTATTTAATTTATATTTTTTTCGACAGTGTATTACCTTTTCAATTCCATTTCCAAAACGCAAAAAATTATTGTAGGAACAGGAATTTGGTTTAATTTTGTTTTCAATTGAGCAGTAAGATTGCAATAAAAAATGTGTCATTATTGTATTTATTGTTTATTTTCGATAAATTACAAATAAGTAAAAAAAATTGAAATGGAAATATCTAAAAAGCTGTTAATATTTTACTGCCTATATTAGGGTGTCCCTTATTTGGTCAAAGTCAATATTTAAACGCATACGGGCTAGTTCTATCATTAGGTCCTAAAGCACTCAGAAATAAATTTTTCCCGAAGTATGATAACTCGTGCCGACTTGGATCGGAAAATTTAAGGATTATATGGGACAAAAATTTTTTTTTTTATTTTTAATTTTTTATTTTTTATTTTGTTTATTAGGTCCTAAAAGCTCAAAACCAAGTTTTCACCTTAATCGGAGTACGATAACCCATTCAAATTTGCATCGAAACATGAAAAATCATCGAAAAATTTATAATCAGTGTTAAAATACTGTTTTTCCATGTTTCGATGCAAATTTGAATGGGTTATCGTACTCCGCTTAAGGTTAAAACTTGGTTTTGAGCTTTTTAGGACCTAATAAACAAAATAAAAAAATAAAAATTAAAAAAATAAAAAAAAAATTTTTTTTGTCCCATATAATCCTTAAATTTTCCGATCCAAGTCGGCACGGGTTATCATACTCCGATTGAGATAAAAATTTATTTCTGAGTGCTTTAGGACCTAATGAACAGAACTAGCCCGTATGCGTTTAAGAATATTGACTTTGACCAAATAAGGGACACCCTAGCCTATATACAATATGATATATATTTTTTTGTTCTGCACTCATTTAAAATAATTTTTATTATTTTATCAAAACAAACTCTGTCTTACTTGCCTTACTCAAATCACCATTATCCAAAGAAAAAGTTTGACTTCGACTTAAATAATTATTTTTTTTAAGATTATTAAGTCTGTTGCCACTCAATTTATATCGAGTTTTAGAAGTTCGAGATATGGAAGTTTAACTGTAAATATCAATGTTTATAATAATAGAATTATAAGTAAATTCTTTTCGCCTTTCCAATGCACACAAAGTCAGGTGTGAATATGCGTCAAAGAAACCATGTAAATTTTGCAATAGCCAAACAATTTTTATTTTTTTTTCTCCATGTTCTGAAGATGTAGCTAAAGGCCGTCAGATAGGCAGACAGACACACAGACTTGACTGCTCACCCAGACTTAGTAGGCGACTGGAGGTTCCATCTGATGCGGTTAGCTGATGCGTTGACCTACGTGCCACAGATTCAGATGCTCAGACAGCCGCTCAGATGCTTAGAAGCTCAGCTACAGAGTTGTAGTTGTTGCCACTGCCACTGCTGCTGCTGTTGTTGTGGCTTTGGGGCAACTTCACAGTTTTTGGACATTAATGTTTTCAACAGCCGAAAAATTATCAAAAAAATGCCCAAAGGAGGCGGCGGCTGCGATTGCATTTCATAGCCGCCAGAGTTCGACGTGCTAATAGATTTTGAGGTCATATGCAATGGGTTTTTTTTCAACGTTGTTGCCAATGGCAACTATTTCAAATTCTTCTTTTTTTGGGTATGCTCTGCCTTTGATACGATTTCGGTATGTTTTTGTTTTTTCACAAGAATTCTTGTGCATTTCCGCAGCGTAGTTTTTGTGTTCTGCTCATTTGCAATTTGTGTGCTGTGTAGCGGGGCATAAAACAAAAAACATGTGGATGCCAGAAGTCACTTCGACGCTTCGTGCCAGCACGCCTGTCCGCTGTTTCACACTTGCCCCCAACCAGGACCGCCCACAGTGCCGCCCAGCATTATACATACGGCATTCGTGCGCAGTGGCAAATGGAACTCAGTTCGGTTGTTGTGGTCCAAACAAATTGCCGAGTGATTTGTAAAGCAAACCAAAGCATTTAACGCTTTAGATTTTTCCTTGTTTTGGGTCACCGTACCGCAGCAATTTTTCATGCGAGTTATGCCCCCGGGCATAGCATGGACCGCCCGCTAGAGGGCGCTAATTGCCCGCCTGCCGTTATGGGCCAGCTCCGCTGACCAACGATCGTCCCATTTTATGTTGTAAGTGCAGACTATTGTTTTCATTTGCTCATCTTTATTACGTATGCTTTATTTATATTTGTTTTCATTTTTATCTGTTTAACCATTTTAATTATAACTTGCAGCTATGTTTATTTGTTGCTTGAAAACTAGTTTGCTTACTAATAACTATTATTTAACTCCCAAACAAAATGGATAATCTCAAAGCAAAGTTTTTACAATTAATTAAGCACTTAGAGTTAAGCATATAAAAAAATATATGTTCATTAGAATTATCATAAAACGACGATAATCATTTAATATAACCAAAAGCAGTTTGAAAACATGAATTAAGTCAAATGACCCAAACAAAGAAGTGCATACAAAAGACTCAAGCAACGAACCTGTTTCTCAAACGCAAGCTCAAATCGCATGAAAGTAAAACTTGTATTATTTTGTGAATAGGTTTAAATGCATATTTAAGCTTTAAAGTATCTATAAATCTTTCACAAATACAAACTAAATTGTTGTCCGGAACAAATACCATTATTATAAATTACTAAATGAAGAAACATTCACAAGTTAAACGAAAATATGAAAACGACATATTGGTATGACGTAGAAAGTTTTAATAGTGTTTCTTTCTTTTAAGTACTTTAAAACACATTTAAGGGGAACATTGGTGATTATGTAGAAAATAACAAATTAATTAAGTTTTTTTATATTTTTTTGCTTAGAAATTATTATAAATATTTTTAAAATTATTTAGCACATGTTTGAAAGCCAGTCTGCTTTTTGAAATATTTACTAATATGTTCAGCAAGTTTTTTAAGAGCTTCTATAATAAAATATTAAGAATACTGAATACTCTAAAGTATATTCGACTTGCTTTTGTATCACACAAAACTAGTCCCAAACTCAACAAACCCGTTAAAGCACAACTCGATTCAACCTATTATTAGGGTGTTTTTGTGAAAACCAAATATTAAAGACAAAAATTGAAAAGCCGCCACAAACAAAACAAAACAAACAAAAGCAGCAACAATAACAACAGCAACAGTTTCAGTTGTTATGAAGCAATTGCCGGCAAAGCGAAAACAGCATCAGCGCAATTTATGACAACCAAAGGCGGCGCCAGCCACGCTGCCAACAATTGCAGCAGTCGCAGCAACAACAACTACAACAGCAACAACAACAATAACAACAATTAATAGGTAATTGCTGTTAAGTCTGGCGTTGTTCTGCCGCCAGTTTGTCTGGTCGAAAATTGCCACAATTCGAAAAGTGGTAACAACTGTTGCATTACAATTTCGATTCCTTCTTTTGTATGTATTTTGCCCGAAATCTGATTTATGTAGCGCCCACAAGATGTGGGTCAGTGTGCATACCAAAATTAAAGATTTGTGTCACTTGGTTAAATAATCAGCTGCATCTTCTCCTTAACCCCTCCTGCTGCTGCTGCTGATTAATTAACCAACAACAATGGCCAACAATTTTCTTTGCTTTTGTTGCCATTCAGCTTTTCTTTAATTTATACAACACCAGCGCACTTTTCCTCATCATGATGGCCTTTTTATGATTACTCGCACTCATCTTTATACACTTTTGACTCACACACACACACACGTGCAAATACAGATGCTGGTATAGATATATTGCTCATACGCCACCAGCATCTGAGATGAAGCTGCGAATTAGTCGCTTATTGTCTGGAGTAATTGTTTCTTGTTGCCGCCGCTGCTGATTTATTTTTTTGTATATGTATACTCTTTTCGTTTTTGTTTTCTTTTTCTCTGCTTTTTTTTGGCTTCGCTACGTAAACGAAAGTCACTTTTGATATTCACTTTGTTATGACTTTATGGCACATTGTTGTTTTTGTTGTTGTTATAATTGTTACTTTTGTTTGGAGTTCAGTGTATTAACAGCGGAAAATGTAATACAAGCGGAAACAACATGAGAAATTAATTGCTTAATTAGTTTGACTTTAAGAATGTAATTTTTGAAAAATGACAAATAGAATGCTTTTTAATTGAATTGGTTTTTGGTCTTTTAAAATTTTTTTAGCCGACTGTAATATTCAAATGTAACCACATATAATATTTATTTTTTTATTTATTTAATGTAGATGACCAAATAAACTAATAAAAATTAAAAAAATGTAGTAATATAATACGATATTAAATTAATATGAATTATATTTAAATGTAAATTGAAAGGATAAATAAAAATTAAGAAGTTGGAATCTGGGGGCACTTAAAAATATTAAAAATGAAAGGCCTCTTAATGCACAAAATATATAAAAACATTAATTTATTGGCTTTTGTTATGCGCTATAACATTGTGCTTCAGAATTCTAATAAAAAGAAACAAGAAGCAATGACAAAAGACTTAGGCAACGAACTTGACTCTGCTCTGCGCGCTTGTAAGCAGCAAATACGATGATGACAAAGACAACAAGTTGTCGAAAACATCAAAGTGGCTAGATTATGATTATGACTGTTAAGAGCTCTTGTCATTTGTTGCCTTCGCGCTTTTAATTGTCTCTCAAGCATATAATCAAAATGACCTATCAAGAGGTAAATAATAATAAAAAGATTCAACAATATTAAAAAATTGAATGCGGAATTATAGGTGCTTTTGATTTATGATTCTGTCCGTGCTGGGCGTTTCTAATTGGCCGCGCTAGTACTCAGTATATGTTGCCTACTTAAGTAGTGGTCTAATAGACACTCAATGATGGTTTCCTCTTAGACACAAGTGCGGGTATATTCACTGGCAATGACAGTCTCAAATTGCCTGGGAAACAAAACCGAAACGGAACTGAAAGGTAGCCAACTATAAATATGAAGATAAAGAGATGAGCACATCATAGAATACTACTAAATATTTTTACAACAGCTTAGGCGCATAACTTTGAGCCACCTACTGTGCCTACACCTTCATATGTATATGAGTATTATAATCATTATGATTCATAATTCCAAGAACCTGTTCTTAAGCATCGACAAACTGCGTGATACTTATTGCCAACAATGTCGCATCCTTTGACTTGGTGATGTCATCCGCCCGATATAAATCCTGATGAGGCGTAGAATATGTGTATGTTTGCTTGTCTGTCTCAAAACAAGTTCTTGGCCAAGAACACTAACTGTAAAATCCATTTTGCATTTAGACAACACCAAATCAGAGAACTTAAACTTCAAACTTGTTCTTTAGCCCGCATAAGATTCTAGCATATTCTTTGTTTAGACTATAACCAAATTAAAACTGATAATTAATTTAATAATCTTAAGATCGAATTTTTTTACTTAACTTTTATTTGCACATTTTGCATAACAAAAGTCCTAAATTTCGCTTTCTATCTTTATTTTGGTATATTTTGCAATGCGGGCTCTTGGTATTCTTTGACGTCAGACGACAGAATTGTCTGACATTGAGTTATACAAAATGGTACTGCAATTGAAAAGAATCAAGAAAGATGCTCCAATTGCGAATAATCAATTGGTTATACTTTTAAAGCCAATAAATCAGAGTTGGCGCAAGTCTGAAATTTGTAGATGGCCAAAACAAATGCCATTGAATGGCAGCCCTAAAATGGCATGACGCAAATGTAGCCTGTCAGAGCATGGAGGTCAGTATTTTAGCCTGACATTTAGCCGCATGCTGCTGCCCGTATATCAAGCCTCAAGTCTCAAGCTGGATGCCATCAGCAAAGCGGGTTCCATTTGAAACTTACGATGTGGCTACGCAATTTGCAACGCACGTGGCTTGATGAATGTGCATTAAATGTGTGCTGTAATTTAAGAACTTGGCATTTAGTTGTTAAATGCACATAATGATCATATTTAGGATCGTGTTGCAACTGAACAGTTTAAGTACGCATGCAGATAAATTATTCGCACGCTGAGCTGAGAAACTGTGAGATACTGTGCAATTTGATTTCGAAATAACATTTTTACTAAAAAATTTTCGATATAAATTGCCACTTTTTAAAGTTCATAGTCACTCAGTAGGAAAAGTATGTATTTCATGGATTAGTTCAAGTTCGTTGTCGAAGTCTTTCGTTTTTCAGCCAAAAATAATGTAAACAAAAAGGTGACAAATGATTTATTTATTACACTTTAAGCGTGGCTGACATTTGACCAAATGACAAAAACTTGCTGATGTTTTGTTTATCTTTGTTTTTGCTCTGTGGTTGTTGTTATTATTGTTGTTTTTGCTTGTTCAGCAAGTTCGTTGTCAAAGTCTTTGGCATTTCATAGTGTTTGTGTTTTCATAACTTGTAATGAAGCTTAGCTTGGGCCACAAAACAAAGCAAACTTGTTGCGCACTTTAAGAATACAACACAATGAGATGCCAACAACAACAAAAACAGCAACGTGCGTTTCATATGTGTATGGGCTTGGAAGGGGTAGAAAACAAGCTAAACAACAGAAAACTTCGCTTAGAATGTGTTGAAATCTTGTGGCAGCATCAAAAGCAGAAAACATGTACATTATTTACACTTCATTAATCACTAAAGATGGGCACTAAAAAAGCTAGCAACAATAACAACAATCGTAAGGTTAGTTAGATGTCTAGGCAACAAAAAAAAAAAAATAATGGAAAAGATACATTAGGTTACTTTTACTTGATCGGACCGTGTGTACGGCAATAGATGCGGCTCATTGGCTTTTCAGCGATGCGCACGCAGCGCCAGTTAACGCATCAACACTTGAATGAATCCAAGTACAACAACAACAACAACACCAGCAACTACTATAGCTAAAATAGAAGACAACAAAGTTGTAGTTGTTGTTACTGATTGTAGTTGGGGAGAAGTGGAAGGTGGGTCTTCTTTTGGGCATTGTTGCTTGAATGACTTTTAAATTTATTTGCCATTTCTTTGCTGGCAACGTTAATGAGCAGACCAGCCAGACCAGGCCAGACCAGAGCCAAGTCAACCAAGTTAGACCAGACCCAAGTCGAGCCAACAACATTCGCATTTTGAACTTTTATCTGGCCATCTGCAACACCAGCGAAACAACAACAGCCAACAAAATTATATTGTATACAGCATTTTCTTACATTTAAAGCAGCTATTTTTGTTGTTGTCGTTGTTTTCTCCCCAGTTTCATTTCTTTCTCCCAGCTAAACTTTAACCTCCTGCCACATAAAGCAAAATAACTAAACACCTAAGTTTTGGTGTGGGTGTACAGGTATGTGTATCTATGTGTGTTAGTGTTTATGTGATGTGAAAGATGTTAAGTCACACATTTGGCCTAAATTTGTCTTTAACTTGGCTAAGCAAAAGTCTTCGTCGCGTCGCTTTTCTTTTGTTCATTTGCGCCACAAGGCTGAAAACGGAAAACTGTAGCAACTCTTGACATTTAAGCCGCATTTCCTAATTCCTGCACAAGTACAAGTAAGTACTTTCTGTTTCTGGTGTTGTCGCTTGATCTGTGATTTTGTCGACTGCAAATCAAATTATCTAACCCGGCAATGCAGCTGCCTAGAAACTCTGCGGACTTACGCCCCAAATGCCTCAAGGCATTCATTCTGTGCATCCTTGAACTGCTGTGCATTATCTCAGCTGCTTTAATAACAATGCCAAAACTCAGCTGGGCTCAGCTGCTGTAGTTTTTTTTTTTGGCAATTTTGCAATGGTAAAACAACAAAAAACTAAGCAATTAAAAACTGCTAAGCATTGAAATGTATGCCATAAATTTAAAGGCTGCAAAATTGTTATTAAATCTGATTTTTGATTTATTAATCATGAAAGACACTCGTCTAGATATATGCGAATTTTATGCAGATTTAGTTAGAACAAATTAAACAATTAATACGTTAAGCTAATTGCGACTAGATAATTAATTCAACAAGAAGCTGCTGTCGTTGACTTTTAATTGTAATGACTACGAATCATTATAAAATCATTATGAATTTGCATTTTATATTGGCTAAGACTTCAATTAACAACTAAGTGACAATACCAAACATATTGAAGAACACTTTGAAGATTTTCATGGGCAGTTGTAAACTAAATTTTAAGAAAACTTAATTGAACTCTGCAATCTCACAGCTGTTAATTACTAAACAGAAGTTAAAAATCATTTTGCAACTAGACTCATTTGTGAGAGGCAGCAAGTGATTAAACATTTCTGCCGCTTAGAAGATTCCTGACCCCACAGCATTCACTTACCTTTAAACGGCAGCATCAGCAGCCTCAATGTCAAATTTTATGTGGCAGCAACTGTGGCAGCAACTTCACTTCTTCCTGCGCTCGCCAAGTGGATTTGCTTTCAGTTTCGTGAGTGAAGTAATATGTTTTGCTTTGAGCTTTGTGTTTATTTATTATTATAGAGTTTTCCGCTCTTTTCGTAGTTTTTTTTCGTGGAATATTAGTTATAATGTTGATTTTTTTTTGGGGTTTCTTCGTTTTTATGTCTCCATGGGGTTTTGCTTGTCTAATGCACAAATATCACGATTAAGTTGTAGTTATGCGAATAAAAAACAAAATCACTTTAAATTTGTAATGCTGTTGGAACTCAGGGATCATCTAATAAATGTTAGTGCAATCAAAATTTTGTAATATGTCAATAAATAAAAATTTAGGAAAATTAACTCAGAGGAAAGTTATTTATTTATTTATTTATTTATTTAACATCCTAGTGCTACAAGTTGTATGAAACAACAATTTGTAAACTTTATTTCTCTCGCTGAACAAAATTTTTTGTTAAGAAAAATAAAGATAGTAAAATTTTTATTTTATTTTACAAAATAACATATATAAAGTGATTTTGAAAATTAAACAAAACAGTTCAACGCGTTGCAGCCCATTTAGATTTTTAAGATGCACAACAAAATATATTTATTAACGTTCGATTTTAAATTAAAGTTCATAATTTTTAATTTTGTAATAATCACTAAATTTTCAAGCTGGAGCACTCTATAAAATATGCTTGAAAAAATGCACAAAATATGTTTTTGCTCGTTTAAAACACAACAGTTTCGTATATAAATAAATTTAATTTGATTATAAAAATCTTGTAAATTTAACTACAAACTGAGGAGCCAATCCGAACAGAAGACGTCTTCACCCGTACGATATTCACATTTGAATGTTTCAATTGGCAAATGCGGCGTCCAACTTTAGTAGTTGAGCGCTCCCACTGGGCCCCCGACTCGCACTCTTCTCCAGCGAACAACGCACAAAGAGACTCCAGCAAAGACAGCAAGAAAATCAGTCGGCAAGTCGCCGAAGCTACCGCAAATCTTTTCGCCCCAACCCGAGAGTGAGCGAGCATCTTCCTCGAAGTCAACAACATTTCCATGCTAGCCAGGCAAATAAAAGTAAAAATAAAAACAAAACTCAAAGCAAAGCAAAAAAGCAAAGTCAAAGAAGCAAACGCAATTGACTTTGCAACCGGTCCAGCGATCAGCTGTTCAGTCAGAGAGACAGAGAGAAAGAGAGAGAGCTGAAGCCGCTGCTAAACAGAGTTAACATGCCTGCACTGACTGTTAAGATATAACATTGATGTTAAATAATGAACTGTAAGCAAAATTAAATGAGTGATTCGTAACCGAACGAAAATCACTATTTACTACTAATATTAACCAATAATATTTATTTCAGTTTAAAAAAAATTTTGATAGATGATGAAAATAATAAACTGAAACTGAAAATAATGGCCGCGTTCACCAGAACTAATCAATCAGTAATCATGTATTTTGTTTGTTCGATAACAAAGCATCACAATCAGAAAATTTCAGCGTACTATTTTGGTGATGAATTTTCAGTCATCATAATCACAAAATTTGAAATCATGATTGCTAATCACTGCATTTCACCAAAATAATCATGCAAATTTCATCGATTTTCTGTTGTCGATTTGTTCTGGTGAACACGGCCAATGACTGTTTTAATAAATCGACAATATTTGAATTAAAAGTATTTCTAAATAAAAATATCTTCTTAGCAGAGCTCGCAAATAACAGTTTCAGTGTGTCGGAAAATAACAGTTATTAGCTGACAGAATGATAAAAGGGATAAAAACAAAACATTAATTTCTGTTTTTTTCTCAGTAGGCTTATCAGTCAAGAATTAACATTTAATTTTGTTTCCTTATGGTTGTGTTACTCAAAAACTGTTTCGTCTGAAAAAAAATCGAAAGTGCCTTCTGAAAATTTAAAACGTTTTTTTTTTTGCTACAATTTTGCGTAAAATGGGTCGTGTAAAAAACATAGTTCATTCTTTTTTTAACTATGATAGCAAATTAAAAAAATCGGAATGCAACGTGTGTGGCAAAATATTAACTGGAACTTATATTAAAAATTTAAAACGTCACAAGTCTCGGTTGAAAGATTTTTTTCTGCGCTTTATTTTATCCTAACCGATAAACGTAGCGTTCTAAGTGCGGAAAATATTAATTCACTTTTAATTGTAAAGCTTAATTCTAAATAACAATTTTTAATGTAAATAAAAATAGTTACCAAAAAAATTATCTTGTTCTGTGGGTGAATTGCTTTTTCGGGAGTTTGTGTCGATGTTTGCGCACCTAAAACAAAAACAACTTGAAAAGACACTTTTGACTAACACTTTTGTGTTTTGCTCATTTGCTAACAGTTATTCTGGGAGCACTAGCTCAACAGTCTTTTTATAACTATTATTAGTATACAGAAATAATTTATTTTCTAAATGGAAAATACTGAGCAGAGAGCACAAACGAAAAGAAGTAAGTGTTTCTCTCAGTGAGAAATCTTCTGGGTTTTACTTTTTTTCTGTTTTTTTCAGTGAACAGATCGAAAAAAAATAAGTGTTAACTGTTATTTGCGAGCTCTGCTTCTTAGCAAATTATACAGGTGTATTCTACAAATCTCTAACAGCGCAAAAGAAACCCAAAGACAATTAAATTTTGAGTGAGTTAATTAATATATACCGAAACAAACCGGATCATAAACCGAATATTTTAATTTAATTTAAAAAAGAATAATAAAAATGTAAGCAATAATAAATTTTAGCAAAAATGAACCAAATTTCGAACCAAAACCTCAGGTAAAGGAGTAAATAAACCGGTTCTTTAACCAAATCTAGAACCAAACCACCGAAACATTTACAAAGTTTTGGTGGCTTGCAGCCTTGGTTAATACATATATTATAAATATTTGAGTAAGAAGCATACCATCAAAACAACATTTGATAGTTTGATCATAATTTAGAAAACACTCGAATGACGCATTCAATTGATGATGAGAAAGGCTGCCAGACATATCATTAATGGAGACGCTTGTAGGGCCAACTGACAACCGAAGTGGGGAGTGGGGGCAAATGAATTTCAAATTATTGATTCGAAACGCTGGCAGTGACGACTTTATGACTGCAGTTGTTTCTGTTTATGGACCACTGGGTAGACCAATGGCAGAAGACAGCTGAAGACTTGACAGTGGACAGATTTTATTATGATTTGCTAGCTTCTTGACGATGACGGGCGCAGTGATTTTTGGACTGGGACACAGAGCCTCGACAAGCGCCGCCATTGCATAACTTATTGTTTGAGTTTCAGTTAGAGCTTGGTTTTAGGTTTTGGTTTCGGTTTGACTGCACTGCAGCTTCTTGGGCTTAGCAACTACTGCTTCCTTCTGCAAGCTCACCACCAACTTCACCTCCGCCTAACTTCAGCTTCACATCCACGCGATTCAGATGGCAGCATTACACGGCGCATTCATCGCGCCTTCGATTATCTTTTTGGTATAGAAAATGCTTAAATAATCGCAGACACAAATATTCCCACGAATTTGCCAGTAGTTGAAGCTATCTACTTCCAGCCATCTGCACCGACTGACTGTCTGTCTGTCCGTCTGCCTGGCAGTACATGAACGAATCATCATTGGATTCTAATAAAATCGCCGGGTAATTGTCAGACGCGACGCTGGTAATCACCCAAAAACTTAAAACGAAAGACTGCAGCAACGAACTTGCTGTGCATGCTTAACGTGATTTTAATGGCGCGTCGATTTTGCATTTCATATTGGGGTTGGCTTCTTGTTCATAATATTAATATATATAGTTGACATTGAACAGTTCTGTATACCCTGTACTCTCCATACAATGGGTAGCACCAATTTGTTCCATAGTATGTGACAGAAACAATTAAAACCTAATATATTTATTATTATACACATGAAATAAAAATGGATTTTAAAATAGGGTATCCCTCAGTCGTGTGCTCTCAATTATAGCTCCCTTAGTTTATATTTACGAACATCATGCGATTATAATTAATTGCTTGATTGATAGTCTAAAATATTTGCCGACGCAATGAAAATATTTCAATCTATTAATTTGACGAAAATTGCAGATATAATTATAGATATAAATAAACGCGCTAAGTTAGAACATTTGGTGAAAGATTATCGCTTTATGGGGTAAATGCTTATAAGGCATTTTCTGTGATTATATAAAAAAAACGACTTAAGTGTACATCTAGTATATATTGGATACCAAACTAATTAAAAAAAGTTAATTTTGGCACATAAAAAAGATTTAAGACTTAAAGACATAAAACTTTGCCCAAGGATAAAGGCCAACCAAACACATGTCAGCATTGAAGAGATACAAAAAATTAGCTAGAAAATTATTTAGCAATTTACAATGAACTCACTGGTACAATATACAGTTCATTTAACACACATTCGCCCATTTTATTGTACTATTGTTGCATATCTGATGCATGGCAACTACTACATGTACCAGCTGCATTGAGCAACAACCTTAAAAGGTCGTTTTGCCATTTTGCTGCTGTTGGTTTTTAAGTGCAGACCGACTGCAAAGTGTCAAATCATCGCAGCAGCAGCTAAGAAGCCATAATCTAACCTATATTTAACCCCAAACTATCCATCAAAGTACATGGAATGAGGGCGCTTCTGCTTTTTTAGTTTATTTTTTTTTTTTAATTTGTTTTTTGGCTCTTGCAATCGAAGTGGAAGACAACGATGGCTTTTGTAAAATTGAAAAACCATTTAAGTCCCGTTAATTTTAACACCCATTTTCTATGGCAGCAGCTTAGTTAGATTGCCACACAGTCGAAAAGGCATCGCAAACAAAAGCGAGAAGCAGCCGAGATACGTAATGCAAGCGATAATTATTACCTACAGCACCCAAAAAAAAGAGCCAGCAGATCCACAGACATCCCCGAAAAATAATAGAAGCAAGAAGTTGTTGTTGTTGTTGTTGCTGCTGTGTTGATGATTGAAAAGCAACGAAGATTTGCATAGAAACGTGCGATTTTCGGTGTGGCTGGAGGCACATGGCCTCCATGAGGTGAGTATACAAGCTTCTAGTGGTACCTAGAGTATCTGGCAGATACCCTTTGTATCTGTATCTGCCACTGACACGTTGCACCCACTCACACAGTAGTCGGCAGTCGTTTGTCGCTTCTGCTGTCAACATGTTCACAGCATGAGAACAATAATAAAAAACGGTTTTGTACTCGTTGTACCTTTTGTTGTTGCTATTATTGTTGTTGTCATCTGCTGTTGCTGTTGCTGTCTTCAAATACTCATCCATTCATGCCATCATTTCTACAGCAGCAATGGGTTTCTAGTTCAGCGCTGGCAATGGCAATTTCTTGATTTTATTGTTCAATTTTCATCAGCTTCTTCAACTTATTTCGAATGACTGCAATTAATCTATTTAATACAGGTACTAAGGCCAAACATAGTAACTCCTGGGCTTTGTATTGTTATCTTAAACTACTGCTCTACCTTTTATATATACTTGGGTTTTTTACATTGAGCGACAATTTATTATATTCTTATCCAACGGCAGAAATCTTAAATATTTTGCAATGCTGTGTACACAAAAATGTTAAATCTTCATTTCGGATAAAAACCCAAAATTGTTAAGATCGGCATTTCTGATTGGAATGAACATTTTGATTTATGAAGGTTCTTGAGGGCGGTAAACGTATTTAAAATGAAACCCGACTGGATGACACATGCATAAGTCAAATGAATTAATTTAATTGGGCTATGCTGGAAAGAATTCAAAATAAATTAAAGTTCAAGTGTTATAAAAATGTACTTAATCGTAAATTAATTTTAATGGATTTTAAATCAAATAGAAATACTTAATGTGATTGCTGACTTCTTGATTGACACTAAAACAATACTCGTATTTCAGATTTTATCAGCTATCCAAAAAGCAGAATACATTTCGAAAATTTACTGAATACCACATCATTAATTGTCAATCTAATGCTCTGAAAGCTAACTTAAAGTTAGCTCGTTGTCAACTTGATGCAGCGAATCATTCAACGGGAATGTCAGTGTGAATATTTCCAGATAATCGAGTGAAAATCAATTTCAATGACAACTTAAACAAATCGGTAAGAAACAGCTTAACGGCTGTTTGCAGATCATCCTTTTCAAAGTGACAGTTTAACATTTCAAATTAGAAAACAATCGTTTGCTAATGATGAAAGATCTATGTAGTAGTAGTTGGATAAAAGCAAATAAAAACCTGACTGGCCACCAGCATTGTGAGTTCCCCTTTCCTCCTCGAAATACGAGTATTTGCTGGATTGAATTAAATTTGCATTGACTGAGAGAGTCAGAGACATAATATGGCACGTTGTGTCTGGATTATGGCTACTCAATTCGAGACTAACAACAAAAATGTAACTTTTATTGAGCATTTTACAAACTGCATATCAAACCGGAGGGCTTGAACTCTGACCCTGCACAACTCTGACCACAAATCACGACAAGGGGCAACCCGTCCGGTCTCTACTTAAACACAACAAAAAGACGAAAAAGAAGAAAAATTTAAATGCAATGAAGATTTATGCAAAAAAGCCAAAACAAGCTGGTAGCACAGAGGTCCATCATTATCGATCGACATAAGATTTGTGGGACCGAAGAGTTGTTGCCAAGTTGTTTTCCAGAGAGCAGGAACTGCAGATAATAACTTGATCGCAGGAAAATCATTTATTGTGACACGATCAGAGGGATCTGTGAATATCAATCGCTAACTTGCTGAGTTACATCTTAACAATTTAAAATTGGATATGCGTCTTCTCTGTTGGCCTGTTGCCAAGTCGTTGACTTTATGGCTAATAGTACAAGTTAGAGACATATTTTCGGTAAATGAGTTTTATATTATGATCATATAATTTGCTGGGAAAAAGCCATAATTTCCTCTTATATTTCTGTCTGTGTGCCAAACAACCAAATTGTAAACTTGATAAGCGACGTCTAAGGTGATAAATTTGAGGCAACAATAATTATATTTACCGACTCTTGTACAAATATTATGAACCAAATAGTTTAAAAAAAATGAGCGGAAATAACTCAACTTTATAATCGTATTAACTTAGGTAGCTTACCCAAAAGATAATCTGATCGACTGACCAATGTGGCTGAAGTAATGTGGATAAAAATAGTTACTCCATAATGATAAATAACAATAAGGCGTAATAGAAATTTTTACAACATTCTTATCACTTGTCATATTAAACTGTCATTTAATATCTTTGCTTTACAAGTTTATAATTATAAAAGAGAGACACAGCCATTTATCTTTATTTCTCTTTAAAAAAGTCTTGCCATGAATTCAGAAGTTATGTTTTTTATAATAAACGAAATTCCCCAATTACCACTTGATGTTCTCACGTTCCAGCCGTTAAGTCCGTATTCCGGTGAAGTAGCCAGAAAAAGAGAAAACAGAAGAGCACTTCAGGCAACACCTATCTAATCTCAGTGACACGTTTTATGGAGCATTTATAAAGAGCAGAGATCGTGATTTCCACTATAAAAACATACACAAGGCCCATTCAGATTGTTTAGTAGGCTGGCGGATGAAGAACCGTGCATATTAATTAAGCGTTTCTCCTTTAATTAAAACAAACATAAAAAGGAATATATTTTTAAATAATTTAGCAAAATGGTTTACAGTGTCAAAGAGCCAAAGTTGAGTGTGTTTAGTGCGCGTTATCGCTGGCAGGTCATAGCCACAATGACAGGTTTGTGTTCTGAGTGGGATTCGAATTCAGACTCAAGTTGAACTCACCGATCTTCATAATCGTAGTTCACATCATGACGTTGACACATGGTGTTGGCGTCGGTTGGTTGGCGCCATCCCTGCTCCGCCTGGGCACCGAGGAGAGTCCACTGGACGAACCCATCAGCATCGATGAGGCCTCCTGGGTGGGTTCGTTGATCGGTCTGGGTGCGCTGACGGGCAATATCATCTTTGGCCTATTGCTGGATCGACTTGGCCGCAAACTGTGCATGTACCTCTTGGCCATACCGAACATGGTAGATATAATGACTTAATTTCAGAGTGTTTCCCCCAGTGACTCAAGTATTTGATAATGTAGATCTATTGGATTCTTATCTACACGGCTCATGATGTGACGTACCTATATGCTGGACGCTTCCTAGCCGGCATTTCGGGTGGTGGCTGTTATGTGGTATTGCCCATATTTGTAGCCGAAATATCCGATACTGAGTGAGTAATTAAGAGATTATGTCAAGTACTTACAGTCCAAATGAAAAAAGATCAAGATTCCGGGATAAAATCAATCCCAAGTACGATTCAAGTAAAAATTTTCAATTCCTTCTCAGCAAATATTTTGATTATTGGGGCTCTATAAATATTTTTTCAGTAAGATCAAATGTTGTTGGTTATTTTGACTATTTTTATGCAAAGTGGCTGCCATTTTAACCGCATATTGTGTTAATTTAACAATAATATTTTGAATACATACATAAAAAGTTCAAGCGAAAGTCAAAAATTGTAAACATGAATTTTCAATTGATTTTATTTTCTGGTATGTACTATATTTAGTCAAGTACCAACTTAACATTGTTTTTGCTGTTTAATAGAGACGCTAAAATTGAAACAACAGCACACAAAGTGATAGATCAGCTTTACAGCTATTTTGTCACTTTTGCGACTTAGAATTCCCAACTGGTTCTAGCGTCTCATGGATGACATTAGATGAAACAGCTTTATACCGAGCCTTGCTCCTTGCATTTTGCAAGTGTTTTGTGTGTTGTTGTATGTTGATAAAGTGCCATATCGACATATGTTAGACCTCGCGCTAACTAAACTCTATATAATTCAAAAAATGTAATTGTTACTTGAATTTAGAAAGAAATTGTAAATGTGGAATAACATTTGTGGACTTTTTTTAACATTTTCAGCATACGCGGCGCACTATCATCCATGGCAATGATGTATGTTAGTTTTGGCATGATTATCGGCTTTACCATGAGCTCCTATCTGAATTACTATCTCATGCCGTGCATTGCCATTGCCCTGCCAGTTATTTATCTGCTGGCCATCATCGGCTTATCAGAGACGCCGCAATACCTGCTGCGACAGGGCCGCGATGCCCTGGCTGAGAAATCATACTATTTCTATAAGAATCTGCCAGTATCGTGTGCAGATAATGAGTCATCTTATCGTGACTCGGCTAAAATAGAGTTCGAGACATTCCGACAACAAGTGCTCAGCGGCGGAGTTAGACAACAAGTCAACTTGGCGGATTTCTGTGAGTAGCCAGCGAAAGATAAAGATTTATAGATCCCACAGATGGAGATAAGGTGTGTCATATCTTTACAGTTAATTGGCCCACATTGAAGATCTTTGGGCTCAATTTCACGCTGCTCGTGTGCAATCAGCTGTCGGGCAGCTTCGCCCTCTTCAACTACACCTCGCACATCTTCAATCAGCTGGAGACGCAAATAGATGCCAACACTTGCACCATTGTGGTTGGAGCAGCCCAGGTCTTGGGCATTCTGTGTGCCGTGGCACTTGTGGACCGCCTGGGCAGACGGGTCATGCTGCTCACCTCCATGGCGGGCATGGGCATCGGTGAATTGGGCATCGCCCTCCTTGCGAATCTGGCATCGAAAGAGTTTCTGGCTGGGGTCAATTGGCTGTCGTTGTTGTTGATGTGCTGGGTGGCATTTATAGCCTCCATTGGTGTCATCCCGCTTATCTTTGTTATCATCATCGAGCAGCTGCCGGCCAAGGTGAGCAGAAATAATGCAACATCTTGATAACAACAACTCAATGTATACATTTTCTTCCGTCAGATACGCTCGATTGGAACCTCCCTCTGCATGGCCACATTGAGCTGCTTCATATTCGTTTCCCTCAAGATTTATCCCCTCCTGATCTTTGGCCCTGGACTGGCAGCCACCATGTATATGTCGGCGGGTGTGTGCGCCATTGGATTTACCATATTGGGCCTATTCCTGCCGGAGACCAAAGGCAAACTGCTGACAAACTAATTGTTGTCGCGTCTCTATTTTCTTTTCATTGCATTGGTGTTTTTTTTTTGTTTTCGTATGAGACGCGTGTGAAAACCAAAGATGACTTGAGCTTGGCATTAGGTCCAATGGGCCACACCAAAACGTCGCTTTTGTATCAGCGACTCATTGCATAAGATGGGCATGGGATTAGTTTGAGTGTGAGCGTCAGTGTGAATATACTGTTACGGGTACTCACAATTCATTTCAGACATTTCCATCAAGGCAACTCAACCAAAAAACCACAATAGAGGGCACATGGCTCATCCTGAACTTTTGAACTTAATTCAATTTCAGTTTTGCGGCTCATTTGCTCTTTGCTCAGGGTATTGTGACTATAGACTACAAAATTTATGTTAAATTATATTAAGTTTCAGTTGGAGAAAGCTGATTTGGTAATATTATTATTTAGCTGGGAAATTAATTTATTTTCTGTACGAGTACTGTTAAATTATCTCTTTAAGAACAACAATAAAATAAACACGACTGATGTGTATTTAAAACTCTGTGCACTGAGGAAGTTTGATTTAGAAAAGTCTTAAAAGATATGCGAAAGTAACGATTATATTATATAGTACCATCAATTTAAATTTTATCACATAATCATCATATGTTGGTACGCTTGTTTTGATAACAGAAATCCATATAATTAAGTTGAAAGCTTTTTAACGTTTCCGGTAGCTTAACACAAAAGTTAAAAAAAAATCTTTATACAGCATTAAAATGTAGGAGAACCAAGTGCATTTCTCAAAAAAGAGAATGTTTTAAAATTATAATAATGTTTTAAATTTAGCTTTTACAAATGTATGTATTGAAATATTTTTACTATGATACAAAAATGAAAACTGCAACGTTCAACGTCACAAATATTTTTTCATAGCAGTTGTCGTGATTATCAAAATGATAAATTTCAAATTATGAACTCGCATCGCGCAATACAAACAAAGACTTTTAAATTCCGAGAAATTATTTATTTCGTTTTTGTTTTTAGCGTTAAGCATGTACTTCAGCGCAAATGAAAAAATTAGTTTTATGACAGGACACACAAATCTCAGCAGATCACAATAGATGATAAATACACTCAGCTCGACACAAGACCAACAAAAGGCACAATTAAGCCAACTTTTGGTTCAGTGCTTCCGTTGGTTTTTTGGCTTAAGCTTTTCGGGAACACAGTCCATTTAACGGTAGGAAAAACTACATTCAACTTTGGAAATGCGGCTGCATTTAAATGCAATTTCAATTTCATAATATTCACACGTTTTTCTACCCGTCAACTTTCAAGTGGGAACTGTTTTTTTTTGGAAGGGGCTGACAAGCGGAAAGAGAATTTGTAACAGTTTTTAGACCTAGTTGCACTTATGAACACTTAAATGCAATTTCAGCTAATTGCAGTTTGCTGATTAACTCGATAAGCATATATTGACCTAGTGCACATTGCTCCTCAGTCTCTCACTCCCACTGCGGATGACTTGTCGGAAGTCGAAACAGAAATACAATATTGAATTTATATTGTGGTGTGAAAATTTCAGCTTTCTAGCTTTAATCGATTGGTTTACACGTTGAAACATCAGTCAGTCAGGATAAAGAGTTTTATACATATAGATTATACCGAAAATTAAATATTCTTTTGGATTGAAAATATACCCTCATCATATTTAAGTTTAATAACAGCTTTAATTTATAAAAAAATTTTCATATTTTGATCAAGCAATTAATTAGTTATAAATATACCCGTTGCACCCCAACACTTACAAAAATAAGCCCTAATGCATTGACTAGACGCACATAGATTTATCTCTTATATAACAACAAGTGTTAATATTGCAAACAATTGTTATACATTAAATCTCGGGTTCAAATAATTCGATCAGGCCCTGTGCAAGGGTTTGAAAAACCACAATTACATTGTGTGTGGCCCAATCCATTTCAAATAGCTTCAAAAAGTGCCAAACAATTGCGGCTAACGAGTGTTTGATTTGTGGTTCCTGCAACAACTTCAATTGTTATTTTATTTGATTGTTCGAAGAAAGCAATTCGAGTAGCTGTTGCTACTGCTATTGTTATTGTTTGATCCCGGCCTATGCTCTGATTGACCATTAATAGGCCATTTTTGATGCAAAATGTCATCCTTTGTGTGGCAATAACCCAACGGAGCGCACATAACTCACAATTAGCGCATTTTTTTCCTTTCCTATCCGAATAGGTATTTGTTTTTACACTTTTTCTGCTGTGCCACTCACCTACTGATCTCCATTGATAACGCCTGAAGTTTCGAGAGAAATAATACTGTATTTGTTGGTAGCATTTCACAGTTGGCGCAAAATTGTTTTTCGATTTATTTATTGTGTCATTGCAAATTCCCTATAAATTTATCATTTTTTTATTGTTATTTATTATATTTGTACATTTTTTGATGATGTGCCGTTTCTATTGTCCGCCCATCTTCTGTGGAAATCAATTTCAGCAGCAGTGAAATATTATTTCAAATATTTATCTGCTCTAATTTCATTGCGCTACCTTTTTGAAATAGCCCTTGGCGAGTGTTGTAAATGAGAAGCCGGAGCTTAGTGAATTTGGCATTACTTTTGTGACCTGTTATACAACCGAATTGAAAGACTTTTAGACAGTTCTTTGTTAACTAATAAGAAATGGTAGAAAAGTTGAATTGCAAATTATTGATAATTTATTATTATAAGAGTGAATTCGCATATTTGATTGGTTTTTTTTTTTTTTTGAACCGTTATAAGATTATTAATATCATTAAAGCAGAATATTTTATTCTAAAATACTCAAAAGACACTTGAATTTAAAATTATTTGTATAATCTATTAAACAGAAATAATTCAAATATTTTTTTTTGAGAATCTCAAAATATTTTTATCTAATGCAGGTTGAAGGTTTATTGAACTTTAAAAGCCCTAAATACACATAAAATCGTATATAAAGCAGCATTCACTATAAACTTGTTTTACTTTATTTAAATAACTAGCAAAAGCTAAGGAAAAAATCAACAAATTATCCATAAAATATTCAATTATGCAAATGAGAGTTTTGTTTAAAGAAACTTGACTGTTGGTGTGAAAATTAATAGACTCTCGAAAAACTAGACGGGCTGACAGGCAGCTACTGTTAAAAATAAGTATATAAAACTGGAAAATATTTTTGGGTATGCACAAATAAATTAGAGATGATTAATTGAAAGGTCAAGTGTTGACTGCAAAGTGCATGAAACTTGGTTAAGGAAAGGAAGCCATGAAGACTTCATTAGGGCAATGAGTGCTGGTTGAATGCAGACGAATGCGTTAATTGGCAATTGTTGGATAATGTCTCTCAAATAATTTGTATGGTATTCAAAAGTGACCTTCGGTGAACTTTTGGACAGACAGGATAGGACAGGTTCTATCCATTTAAAAACGAGATGGGGAACAATTAATTAAAGACCGTAACTGAAGTGCATAAAAAATTAAACTTCAATTAGCGCTGCCCGTCATTAGACATTATGTTTTTATATTTTTTCCAGCTTGACTGCCTTGTAAAGTGTCTGCCAATAATAATTAATATGATGCCAAGAACATCATCCAAAAGGTCATTAAGTCACGACACACACACACACACACACATATACGACTATTTATAAATTTTTACAAAGTCTTATCTCAGTCTAGCCTTTAAAACCAGAAATATAAATTTATGTTAGAACATTAATTTCGTGCCACACTGTGAGGTACCAATTTCGCCGCAACAGCATCTTAAGAAATTAAAAAGGAAAAAAAATAAATAAATACATTTGAATAGAACAGAATTAGCCATGAGCCAAGAATGGTCGAAAAGATTGGCCAAGTGTGGCTCCAGAGGGCAAAAGAGTCATTTGGGTTGGTCCAACAGATAATTAACAAACGAAAGCTTTAATTCTTTGACGGGTTCTTTCTCTTTTGCTTAATGCTAATTTACGTTGACCATGACAGCTTTATTTCTTTAATAATGTTTACCAACGAAATTCAAAAAAAGATTTATATTAATGCAGAATTAATTCTTTTCCTAAATACTTAGAAAACAACGAGAGATGATGACGTAATTTTTTTAACCCTGAATATGGATTATGCAATCTTACAGATACTGGAAAGTTCTTCTTTGATTGATGATATTTGTTCGTAGGGGAAATTTCAAAGACAGTCTTGTTCTTTTACTTTCATTACAAATTTTTTTGCTTTACAAACTTTCTCTTTAAAAGCGAAAAGAATTGTTCTGAATCTGAAATCAATAATAAATAAAGATAGTATTTTATACTACATATGAATAATATTGAATAATTTTAATACTCCCAAATTTTATTTATATATCTCTTCTAAACTCCCCATTAACCTATATAAGCGAGAGCAATGAGGAACTACAAAGGCAAACTCTTAAACCAAGACAGGTGTTTGCTTAAAGAAATAGTAAAGTTTTCGGCTGGCTGTCAGATAATTTAATTTGGGTCTGTGGGGTCCGTACATCAGCTGCCAAGTGACAACGGAATGGACCCAAGACACGATTTCAGCTAAAAAACTAGTACAAAATGCTACAGTCGAGAGAGCCCAACTTTGAGAGACCCTGTACTTATTTAAATAAAAAGGAAAATCACTTAAAAACATCACAAGCTTTGTTTTCTATTTATACTTCTTGAATAACTTCTGAGTTTTTTACTCGATGGTGATGTAATTTTTAGGCCATGTTTACAGAAACTTAAAAAATCATTCATAGATTTTTTGTGGTGGCGAACAGACAGTTATATGAAGCTATATCGACACAGATGTTGATGCAGATCAAGATTATATATAATTTATGTCACGTCTTTTTCTGCCTATAACATAATAGATCCTTTGTATTTTCGAAATGATGACTATAAAAATTAAATTGAACTCAAAATTACTTCTATAATATATGATTTTAAAGTTCTTCTTAAATTGAGAAATAAATTAACATTCCGTCGCCCACTCATGGTTGATTTGGACGAGAGATTCAACAATTATGCTAGCTGCATGTTTATTTTGTGCCTCTTGTCGCTGACTGTGGCAAGTTGTTGTAATTTTGGTTATAAAACAAACACAAATGACATTATTCGCACGAATAACAGGATGGCAACTTGACTTGGGCTGCGGCTGCCGTTGCAGTTGCAGCTGTTGTCGCACGACTTTCTTCTTCAACTTTTTCGTAGTTGCAACAACAACAACTGCAACAACCACAATCAATTCGACGGCAACAACATTTGCGCAGGCGCCTTTGTTGCGCTTTAACTTCCGGAAATCACGTTGCTTGTTGTGATAATGTTTTTTTTGCTTATTTATTTTTTAGAGAACGACATAAAAATAAAAACAAACAAACTCCCCTAAAAAAATGTGCACGCGCACAAAATTACAATTGACAAGTTAGCGAAAAGATGTGCTTTCAGTTGTTAAATTTCTTCAATTATTCAATTCAATTATGCAAATAATTTTGTTGTGAGCGAAGGAGGTTACTGTGTTGTGCTAAGTACATGCATTAAAATTGTACACGAACAAGGTGCTCATTTCAAAAGTTTTCAATCCAAGTAAATAAAAGTAGATTTGTATTGAATTTCAACAAACTAAACAATGATATTTTAAATCTTTATAGCGTCATTTTGATAAAAAAAAAAAAGGTTTTTGGAAAATGACGAATTTGTTGGTAGTTTACGTAATTAATGTCATAAGCTATCATCCTACTTAATTGCAACCAAATTGGCCAAACAGAACGGTAGTAATGTCGTATTGAAGTCTTTAAGCAATATAACTGCCCAAAAGAATGCAATAAAAAATATTTTATGTTATTTTAAATAAGTGAAACATATAAGTGTAAGAGTATTTTTCTTATGCACGGTTTTTAAATATCTCAGGCACCTTTTCATTTTACTTGGCAATTTAATCTATTAGTATTTATCTCAATTACTGGACGTGTCAGAACCATCAAGTTACCAACTATCAATTCACACAATCTTGTAAAGTTTCTATGCTCCTCAATAATTTACAAGCTAATGCGAATATAATTAATGAGCAGGCATACTTATAGTACAAATTGACGCCCCAATTTGCTTCCAACCAACACTCCCCAAAAACGATGGGTAATGTCAAAAAAAAGCACAGAGTGACGTTGGCAATTCGATGAGATGGCAGAGTGCAGCCTCAATGAACTTACTCGTTTGTCAGCAATTTCAGACATTCTTGATTCATACCACAGCAGCCGAATGGCCTTCTAAAGTGGCAATCAATTTTTGGGAAGCTCAAAAAGAGCTCCACGTGTTGGATGTGGCTTTAACTGTGTCTTGCTTTTAAACTGTGTTGAAATGCGATGACGATGATGACGATGATGATGATCCAACAGCAAAGTCGTTTGTCGTTACCTTTACGGCATTTGACCCCCAGCGTTGAGAGTTGGGCACGTTTCCTTTGCGGCTGACTATTCATTTCTTTGGTTATCAAAAAAAGGCAGCCATGGCATCTCCAACGAACTCCAACAATATGTTTTCTATATGCCTTATTTCTGCACAAAATCACTTGACCTTAAGCATTGTTGTAATTTATTTGTCGTTGCCGTAATTTCCCACACACACACAGACACCAATTTAGCGCTTTTTTGTTAGAAGCTCAAAGCTATAAACTGTATTACGACAATTTTTGGGTTACTCGGGCTTAACTGAGTTTCTTTTGTGGGTTATTGTGTAACGATCCCGTTGAACCATTGTTGGCCCTGTCTGCACCTCTTGGGCTTGGGCTTGGGCTTATCACTTAGCACTTACTGTAGTTGCAGTTGAAGTTGCAACTAAATGATATAACAACTGCCTATAATTGTCGGGTAACAATTTGAAAATGCATTGAAAAGATGAGTAATGCAATTATTGAATTATTCTTATAATTGCAATTACAATTTCCTATCTATTCATACAGTTCCGGCTGCAGTCAGTTAAATAATAAAACTATGATGATTTCAGGGCATAATTATCAACTTAGATTTTGGTTGCTTTGATCGAGCCCGTATCTTAATATAAATGTTAAATCACAGGCATTATGTAAGCTGCCATGGTTTAATCAAATTAAATTGCAATTACCGTAAACATGCATCAAGTAAATCCTCCACTTGACTGAAAATTCAACATGTATATCACTTCCGTACTAATGAAGTACCAGACGTGGCCATCACATTCGGTAACATCTTCATTAGCAACTGAGCCGAATATGTAAGGCTTCCACAATTCCAATTGCCGACAGGGGAAAAATCAATGGGCCAAGATGTGATGACGCTTTAAGTGCATACAATAAGAGGTGCCAAATTGGTAACTGCGCAAAAGTTTTTCACGCTTTTCCATCATCATCATGGATGGAGCTGGGTGTTGGACATGGACACCAGTTGGGCTGCCTTTGGGACGCCCATTTAAGTGTCCAATAATTCAATCACATCAAACGCCAGTCTAATGGGCTCTTAAACACCGTTAAAGCGTTTCAATTACACCAATTGGAACTGAAGTCGATTTGGTCGTCAAATGAGATGAGAATGAGAAATGAGAAAGTTGGCTTTTGTTTTTCAAGAGTGAAAATAATTTGTAAGTAGGCGATGAATTTCGAAATTCTAGCTCTGGTCCCACAGTAGATCTGTATTTCATTTCATTTCAGCTCCTCAGCTCAAGCTGAAAGCATCTTTTCGGCATCAAAATTATTAACAAAAACCTTTAAATTGAATTTTCAATATTATTATGATTATGCTACTACAGCTACTTAATAATAGTTAATCATAATACTTTGGCAAACACACATAAAACACAATTTCGGCTTCAAAATTAATTAAAGAAAATTGAACTGTGAAAATTATTTTTCTGTATTTGTTGGCTTTAATTGATTTCTCAGCGCAGAAATGTCTAAAGAGAAACAAAATTCACCTGGTACTGAACAGCCAATTACTTTTTCCGGTTACTGCAGGACCGTACTTGAAGAACTCTTGGTTTTCATCATATTCTTCTCGGTATCTTCGCTGATCGTGTTGAGCATCATCTCTGTACTGACTGGCATCCGTAATCGGCAGCCACAGGATTTCAGGGAACCAAGCTTATTCAAATCCTGTGGCTGGCCTCCAGAATGGTGCAAATTCCTAGACGAGAAGCCGAAGACACAAAGACCATTTATTATATTGGAGCAACCGGAAAGTAAGCGGTCGATACCAAAATATACTCAATTCTTAGGTGAGTTAAATCGGATATCGGTTAATCGGACACATTTAATCAATTTCTACTTCTCTAGATTATATGTTAAGGCCATAATTGTTATATATACCATAATCATATTCATAAACTCGACTCAAGTTCACCTCACTTGTCATTAAGCACTCAAATTGTTCCATGTCTGCGGCGTCACTTAAAAGTTCCAAACTGTCGGGTCGTTCCTGAGATGTTTGAAGTTAAAATATATATATATATATGTATTTACAAATATATATGTCATATGCCACCGGGCAAATGTCTCTCGTCAAGATTGAGACATAGTCCCGGGTCGCTATAAACCAAAAATTTCGCTAATTCAACAATCCACAAAGCAAAACTTTTCTAACTATGAGATGAGCAGCAAGCAACTCTCAAATGGCCATAATCAATACATACCTTTTGACGCCCAGCTCATTATGTTTCGGTGACGGTTAAAGGTAGTTAATTTAATCTATTTCTATCCCATACAGAACTAATCTAGTTTTATATTCAAGTGAGAAGCTTAACCATTATTGCGTCCCGATCTATACCCGAAGATGTCTTCCAAGATACACAACATAGTCCCCCTAAAAAAAAAAATAATCACAAACCCACACACACACACAATATGTATTATATGGCAAACTCCCCTAATTGCTTCAATAAATTTGTTCTATATCTTAAAATATTTGAAATCGTGTCGTATTTATAGTCATAAAATTTTTTTATTAAATGCAGTTAGCTTCTTGGCAAATACAGTATCTAAAATGTTGGCATTTTTTGAGAATTGTTTTGCGATGATATAAGAATGAACATATAAAATTTTTGTCAAAGCCAACTTTTTATAAAAAAAATTTACTTCCTTAAATTGAAAAAGCTGAACTAAAATTTTCATTGCTTCAGTTCATTCCACTTTCACAACTCCAGCAGCTCTTTGTTCCGGCATCAAAATTTGAAACAAAAATTTTAAATATTAATTTTTTTTAACTTTCCGATAAACGAAATGGACTTACCCAAAAGTGAGAAAATTGAAGCTCCAACTCGACGACTGAGAACAGTTGCCAACTTTCTGGAAGCATTGTTGCAAGACGTGTTCCTCTACTTTGTGCTATGTTGTTTGGTCTTGCTGATGATTTGGAGCGTTGCCATTGCTGTGGGAGACATCAAAAGATCCCAGAAGTTTTATGAGGAATTCCCGCCTACAAATTCATCGAATTCCAATTTAGTGAAGCATCAGCACATTATTCGTCGTTGCATCTGGCCGACGGAATGGTGTCGTCTCATCTTCAACTGCTACAGGAAAAGGTATCAACAACCGCAACAACATCAGCCTCAAGTCCCCATGGATCTGGTGGATCCGACTCAAACGACTTCAGCTTGATCTAGACTTTTGGGTAAAAATAACTACAGTCAATTAATTTACTTATTTTAATACTATATCTTATACCCTAGAACTTCGCTTTAATACTCTCAGGAATTCTTGTTTCAAATTTTCCTCACACTTCTCATTAGGCATATTGAATGTTTCGTGTCGCTTACAGTGTCAAATATTATCGGGTCGATCCTGATAAGTTTGAAGTTAATAGATAAATATCTGCCACCGGGCAAGATACTATAATTAATTAATTAATCCTACTTCTTTATTTGTCCCGGGTAAATATTGTATCTACGCCGATATCCTTTCTTACTTTGAGATGAGCAGCAGGCAACTCTCAAATGGCCAATAACAGAATAATTGAAACGCACCAAATTCAAATCTGTTGTTACAACAGCAAAAGGTAAATTATTCAATTTTTGTAATTCTTACTTATGTATATATCTTATGGAAATTATCTAACGACCATTTCTACAGCCTAGTCCAGAGAAGTATTTAAACAGAAATGTATTTAATTGAAGCATTGACGAATATAACAGTTCCCCCCCCCAACTTTGACAGTTCTTTCAAAATTTAATTAAGTTTTATAAATAAAATTACTGGTGTATTACAAAATTTACTTATTACTTAAAAATGGGTGTTATAAATTGTATATTAGAAAATGTTCTTTATAAAAAAATACCAACATTATCTTAACTTGAAAACGATATAATCTAAAACAAGTAGAAATCAAAGCAACAAGATAGCGCATATTATTTAAGACACTAGTCACTATTATAACCATCGATTTTATAATATTATTAATCTTCAAAATTAATAAGAAAAAAACGAAATAACAAATTATAATTATTTAAGCATTAGTTTTAAGCTGTAAGATATATTTTCAGTTTAACAATTTACAATTTTAATTATTTAATAAATCTATTGTCATACATGAATTGTTACTATTATTATTATTATTGTATTATATTTTTTAATTTTATATTTAATTCAACTTAATTTTTTTTTTTTGTTTTTAATATTTTGGCCATCGTCTCACGATATCTAAATTGCAAAGCCTTTAAAAATTCTAGGGTAACAAGAATCAAACTTTCAATAGCCTATCTTAGATCTGTTGCTTCTGGAAAATGGTCGTGTAGGGCTGGGATTGATAAGCATCTCTTGAGCATACAAAGCGCACACTAAGAGTTAGACAAACAGAAACAGAGAACAGAAGTTGTGCATGCGCATAATGAGTTAATTGTGGTATTGAAAGGCAAGAAGGCGATGCCACAGCACAGCACCAGCCAATTTCAATCCAAATGAAATGAAGTGTATAATGTTTGCATTATCACGCTTTACAGTTGGGCACAACAATGTATGTTTGTACACACGAATTGCAAAGCAAAAACAATGCCAGGCAGCTGCCGTTGAAGGGCAACAAGCGAGCAACTACTTAGCTTGTTTGGATTGCCTTGCATTTGACTTGGCCAAAATCGTGGGCGTTGCTGCAATCGACAATGGTTTGGGTTGGGGTCTTTGGGGTCCTAAGGTCTTGCCTTTTCTTGTCTTGTCTTGTCGTTTCGGCTGTTGTTTCAATTTGCTGATAACCACAGCTGTATGCATATAATTATTTAGCATCGGCATAAAGACATAAAATTTGCATAGACCGGCAGCTGACTGTCTGTCTGGCGAGAACCCAAGAATCATACTATGATGCCATACAATTGCACAATTACAACAACTTGTTAAATTAAGACTACAACTAAGACAATACCCTGTACAGAAGTGAGTGTAAAAATGTTTACATAGTATATTAATTTTTAAGAATTAGCAATAATGTAAAAAATCATAGCAAATTATATTTTTAATTCATACATTTTTAAAAGTTACAGGGTATAACAAGCTTCAACAAGAGTCTTGCACATTGTTGCAATTGTTTTGCATTTTTCCATTGACAACTGGGCGTTTATTTGGCTTTGTCTTTTATCATAATATTTAATTAAAATAATCATTGGTTATGCCGATATGCACCGAAAATTGATGCCAAGCCGCAGAGAATTTATTATAAAAGTGATTTTGAAATATTTGTCTTAGTCTTAGAACAAACTTCTTTGGCTAACCGGCGAATACCTTAATGGCATCCCAGCACGAAATGGAACGTGCAACATGGATCATGGAACATGGAACATGAAGCTAGGGCAACAATATTGGCAAATTCTGAGCTGTTATTCTTATCTATGATTATTTGAATATTTATGAGGCTCACTTAATTAGGTAGATTAAACAACATTATTGCTATATTTATGCATGGCGTTTTCCAATACTGATGATGGCCAAGTTCAGTTCGTTGCCTAAGTCTTTTGATTTTTGGCGCTGGGAAAGTTTAGTTTTTAGCTAAAGATTCTACAAAACTGTTAGAATCCGAAGCAAGTTTTATTGCTCAACATCTTTTGTGTTCGTTTGCGTGTCTGACATTCTCATTTAATTTTATAAATTGCATAATCATGAATGGTTCGAATGTATTCATTATGGGCTTTTGTTGGCCTCGCTGGTGACACAGATTTATTTATAGCAGATATTTGTCAAGTATTGTTTTGACAAAAAAGCCGGTTTGGTTAGTGAAATGGGTGTGACAATATAAAGTAACAGAACCTTTTATTGCTGCTTTATTAAAAGCGATTTCAATATTTTCATTGGAAAGTATTCAATTGAATGCTTAATCAGCAGTACAAATGTACTGCAATGTACGTTACTAAGCTCTCATGCTGCGCACAACGAGAAATGGGGAACAAATTGGGAGATGGTTACGCACCCATGACCACGAACTCAGACAATTTGCAAACTGAACGAGTATGCCAACCAATTGTATGGATTGAATTGCTTTAAATTATTAGTCTTATATGTGTAGTCAATTTATGTGTCTTTCTTTCTACCCATTTGCCGTTTTTGGCAATTAAATAAAACATGCCGCAGTCGCTTTCAGCAATAGAAGCGACTGTGACTCCGACTGCGACTGCGACTTACATAACCATATGTAAATGATGTCGGCAAATGAAGAAGAAATATTGCACGATACGAGCATCGGTCTCCACAGCAGGAACGGAACACACCTCAAAAAACCAAACCAGGTATGCCCAAAGGGAAGCTCAAGATGGTAGCTGACTTGGATTACCTACTATACCATCCCATTCCATCCCATCCATCTGAACATATGCGGTCCACAAAAGCCCAGCCCAAGCAAATGCTGGACCGCAGTTGAAGCGCAAGCATTGACAAGATAATTCCAAAGGAGCTGCCTGCTCGCTGTAAATCCATTTAAATACCCTTATTTCTAGAGCCTAACGACCTATTAAATTCGGTTGTAACAAGAACAGAAATTGCATTAAATAAATTGTCAGCAAAAATTACTTTTTTAAAAAACACTTACAATTTCAAGTGAACAGTAAATATAGAAGATACCTATAGATATTATTTAAAATAACGATAACCGTTAAACGGTATTAACCAATTTAAATTGGTAACTGTAGCCGAAAAACAAACCGATAAAGCGATACAGAGAATCGAATTTATTCCAACCGAAATAACCGTTTAGATACCGATTCACCCAAAACGGTTAATTTCGGTTCGGTCAAACGTAAAATTTAATTATGTATATATGTTGTTAAGGTGTTATCCTGGTTTTCAAAAGTAAATTTGATTTTTATTTCTGGCCTAATTTTATTTATATATTGATCTCAATAAAAAGATCTTAATTTTTGAATATTTGTTTTCAAATTTACATATTTTTTACATATTAAATCGTTTTTTTGTAAACCGAAATCCTACTGGTATTTTGAAACCGAAACATTAAAAAAAACCGGTAGCCTGTTAACTAACCGATATGCAAACATTTTTCGAAACCGATAACCGAAATGCGAGCACATCCGAAACCGTAAGTGAAACCGATATTCGTTTCCTTTTAATAACCTGGTTTAAAGTCATTTTTTTTATGTGGGTTCATTTTATTATCTTATGTTCTTTTATGAGCCTCTAATCAATAAATTTCTTAATTACAGCTTTATTTTTAAATCTTACTTCAATCCGTTTTCATTTTCTTTTTGTCTCTTGAAAAGCACAATTAATAAAAATAAATTAGTGTATATTAATGCTTAATAACATGTAAGGGTATTACAGAAACATCATGCCCATTTCCTTTTTACCCATTGTCCGTCTTCGATTTACAAATTGTACAAAAAGGCAAAAAAAAAAAATCGCTGGCCACGACTCAGCTGGTAGAGAAGCATAAAATTGGCCAGTTTCGCAGACCGCGTTAAGTTGACTGACTACCAATTGTTTTTGCCACGAATCTGCGACTCCTTCACGAATAATTTCAAACACAAACTGCCGCCAACATTCAAGAAGGTTCATAATTATCAAAAGAAACCATTTTGGCAGTTGTTTGTGCTTTTGTGCTTTGTTGACTATAGCTATCGGCGAATTTTTTGCTCTGGGCTGTGGCTTTTGGGAATGTTGTAACAGCTTGATATTAAAATGTAACTGGAGGAACTGCAACTGCAACTGCCACTGCTGCTACTACTTTTTTGGGCCAAGAGTGCAAAGTATCGGGTTAAATAGGTCTTGTCTACTTGCAAACATTCGCAATGCCTTAGTTATGAGCATTTACATTGTTTGAATGAAACATTTTCTTTAACCCAATCAACGGGTCATGTCAAATTATCAATTTCGCTATTCATTGTAATTACTCAGAGGATTCACAATTGAAAACACACCCAACTGATGGAACTTATTTCATTTTTAAATCGACCAATACTTCTGTAGATTTAATTGTATCTCATGTGATTTATGATGATTCGTCTTGGATTTTTAAATGATAAATATGTTTTTAATTAAATTACTTGCCCAACAATATTTGGGGCGAGGCATAACAAATTATTTTGCCTATTAATATATATAAGTATATATGTTTGTAATTAGATAGATGTCTGTTGAATGCAGATCAATCCAATCTGACACCTGACAGCTGTCTTCATTTGTATCTTTATTGCATTTTAATGATATATAAATTTAAAAAACAATTTAAAAACGTATTTATAGGCTAAATATAATATAATAATTGGTTGAATAATATAAAGATGTGTAAAACAAAATAAATATTTTTTATATATGTACTTACACAACAAACTAATTTAGAGCACTTGCAAAATAAATAAACCGCAGCAAACAATATCTATCTGAGTATGGGTATTTTGACCAAATCAACCGAATCGCTTGATTGAGCTGAGCCCCAAAATGAACTTTTAAGGGCAACCGCAAATATTATCAACTGATTTTTTGTTTGCCACTTGTGCGCAATTTCTCCGGTGTTATATCAGGACGGGTGTCGGAGACACTCAAACCACAACGGTCATAAAGGGCGTGTGCAATTCACACTATCAATACAAGTACATTCGGTCTCAACTTCCAGTAAAATGAATAAACATTGGATCAGAGGCGGAGCACGTTGCCCCGATGCTTGTCTTAGCTTATGGTACCTTATATAACCTCATTTGGGCCTTATGTGTGGATCTCGCGTGTTCCCGTCCTCGCCAGCATGATCATCATCATCATCGTCGGCGTGATATCGTGTACGCAGATATAAAAAACATCATCAGAGATACGTACCCAAACAAGTGCACTCATGTACTCAGATTGAAGTTGAAGCGTGCGCTACTCAAAAAAGACTCGCTTCAGTCAACGTCTCCGGTTTTGGATTCAGTTTTTCATTTCTCAGTTTCTTTGATGATGATGTTGATGTTGATGAGCCCAAGTTGTCTGCGATCACTGCGGTGGCAACACTTATTCATTTCGGGGCAAATAAAGTTGTTACATTTTATGGCACTGTTGTTGGGTTAGACTCATTGTTGCTGTTTATAGAGGAAGCCGTTTTGGATTAGCCAGCGGAAATGATTAATAGGGTCTATTGATATGTTTATAAACACAATAAAAAGCTTAATATCTTCAACAATGCGCTGACCCAATTATCAAAATAAATATCATAAGACTTTTATCTCTCAGTGCAGTATTAGAGATCTTTCGATTTTTTTAATTTATTGATTACCAAATATCATTAGTAATTTATAGGTATATAGGTAGGTTTAGAACCTGAGAAAATGATTTTACAATCATAACTGGAGGTCTGTTATAATGAGCATCCTTGCACAACACAAAAATAGATGGGTGGCACTCTTCTTTTTCCCCCCAATTATTTAATGTGGCAACAACAATTGTGATGCTACTGAAACTAAACAACCAAGACAACAACCAGCTGAAAGCAAAAGCCAAAGTTGAAGCGATGAAATCCCATCCCAAACATCGCATCGCATCGCGACTCGACGCCGCGGTCTGCAGCAATTTTGGATCAATTATATAAAGTTAACTAGCGACTTTTGCAGACAACGTCATAGGCCCAACACTTCCACGATTTATTCATTATTTTTGTTTTTATTTTAGTGCTATTTATTGTGCGGGAGTTTATTGCAATGTTATTTCACCGTCTGAACATATTTATATAAATCTCCGATACTCTAGGCCTCATTCAGCTTATGACTTAAAATTTGAAATGAAACTGCAATTTATTCTTCGCGTTTGGCCATGTCTTCAAGGTATTTGGCACTTGCCGCCTTAATTTGTTTGCGATTCGGTATATTGGCCATGGTCTTGTTCTCCTGCAGCAGATCTTGCTCCTGGGAAACAGCCTGTTGATCATCATCCTCGGTGGCCTCAAAGTAATACCGACTGGCCAAGAAATCGGCATGATACTCCTCCTTATTGCGTTTTATCATTGCCGGTTTCATCTCCACCAAATAGCCCTTCATCAGTTTGTAAATCTTACGCTTCAGCAGATGCATTACATTGTCAACTGTGTGTGAGAAAAACAAAAGCAAGTAAATCAAAGTTAAGTATTTACAAAAATTAATTCAACTCAACTGTTCTCCTCGTAAATCTCTGGGGCTGCAGCGCGCATAGTGAGCATCTCAAATTTCAGTAGTGGCAATTTAAGATACGAATTCGGATAATGAGATCGCAACGATCTTGGAGGACGATCGACATGTCGCAGAATTTCAATTAAATTCCAAATGTTTACGCTGCAAAAGTACATAATTTTTGTTAGATATATTATCTATGAGAGTTTCTGAATAGAAATAATATTAAGATATTTAATATATTTGCTGCTATCTTTCCTTAATCATTCGCACCAGTTATTCAAATATCGAGCTTAACTTACCGCAACATAACATAAGCATCTCCACGGTTCTTTATATGCTCCAGAGTAGTTTTCTCAAGCTCCTCTTCCTGAGCCATTATCTTTCTCAAGTCCTTGATGCGCTCAAGCCGACTGTAGGCCATTATTAATAGTTGTAACAATTTTTAAAATATATATTTTTTAAATCGCTTACTTAATTTCCTCTTCAGACAGATTGTTTACCAGCACGCCCCTCAGCACATTTGCGCATTTCATTTTCGTCTCGAGCATCTCATGGGCCAACATATCATTCTCTATCAAGCGATGAAGCTTTTCATTGTTGTCCACCTGACTCTTCATTCTGTGGGCAACAATTTAAACCGATAAAAAACAAAAATATGAATTGTAAAAATGCTACAAATGTTTTAAGATTTTATACAAACATTTTGATTTAAAATGAAAGGGAGATTTTTTTAGGGAGTGCAATGCTTCAAAAAAAATGATGGTTTCGGTAAAATAAAATGGTTTTTCTACGTTTACGACTACCAATATATATATAAATATTAAAATATTATATATTAAGATTTTTATAGAGTGAGTAGTTTATTACTCTATTCCAATGGTTTACCGTGGATAAATTTCCCTCGCCTGTGAGCATAGAGTCACAAATTTAACCTCCTTGATGGTGCTTTCAATGGACTTTAGCACAAGCTTAAGGATCATCATGCTTCGCGTCTCCCGCACATAACGCTTAGGATCCGCTGTCTTAGAGATCTCCTCCTTGTGCCTCGCATGTGTGATCGAGTTAAGTGTTGGCTTCTTTAGTGAAGCCAACATTTGCAGCTTTGCTTGTAAATTTTTACGGGACTTATCCTCGAGCTGTCTGTACTCATAGTTGAGTTCCTTAAACTTAGCTATAGCCGGAATTCCCAGATAGAGTATGTGCTTTATAAAATTCGACTGATCCTCCATATCGCCGCTGAGAGAGCGAAGAATGGGCTCGTAAAATATGGCATCGTGTAGCAAGACTTGTATTATTTTCTTATAAGTATTGTTTATCGTCTTGATGGCCTTCAAGCGCACATTAGAGTTTTCAATTTTCTTGATGAACACACGCGACTTGAGCTCTTCCTCCAGCACAAACTCATTTCGATATTTAATTCGATTTTCAAGCACGGCACGATCGAGCTGTAGTCACACATTTAAAGAGTACAAAAGATTGGATGAGTTAGAAATAATTACTAACCAATAATTCCCTATATTCATGCTTGCGTTGATCCAAGCGAAACTCGAGGCGATCCCGCTCCTTGCGCAGAACAAATGTGCGTTGATTGATATTGTCCACAACCTGATGAATGGGCATCCTTTGATAGAGACGCTGCATATCCCTGTGTTTGATCAAAAAGTTTCGTATCTTGTGCGTGTTATCCCCGGTGAGGATATTCTGGAGCTTAATTCGTCCATCATGACACTGTAATTTTAATCGCTTACTTTCCCGAAAGTATCTCTGCCGATTGGCCTTTGTCTCGTATCTTTTGTAGATTACACGACGGTCTAAAAAGCATCATATTCACCAGGCTAGATTCATTATGGTATAGTATTTGATCACTCACTTAGCAAATCTGTCATTCCGCCAAATTGCTCGGTCAACGAGTTGGGCGTCCATCGCTCATCGACCATAACATGTTGGCGCACGTAGGACATGCCAAACAGCCCATGGAATCTCAGGGCACGAGGATGAACTGGTTTTGGCGCCAACACATCTCTATCCTTTGACTTGTCCCGCCGAGGGCGGTACGATAGACTCTTCTCTCGCATAAAGCACGGCATTTCGTTTGTATGTGTGTTTATCTGTGTATTTATTTATTTACTTTTTATTTGCTTTATTTATATTTATTATAAATGATTCTCTCGATGTGTACTTTACGAATGAATTTCAATGAACAATAAAATAGTTTGTTAATTAATAAACACGAAAGTCATTTCTAAGCTTACTTTATTTAAGTTTTTTTTACACCCGTTACCTAAAAAATAAGTGAAAGGATATTTTGTAGTCATTGAAATGTGTGTAATAGGCAGAAGGAAGTATCTCCAACCCCATAAAGTGTATATATTCATGATCAGCATCAACAGCCAAATCGATATAGTCCGATTCGTCCGTCTGTTCGTCTGTTTGACCGCTTAGATCCCAGATATATAAATATATAAGATATATGTATAAACTAGACCAACCAAATTTGGCACACATACTTCTATAAGCCCCACGCAGATCAAGTTTGTTTTAAATTTTTGCCAGGCGCCTTCCCGTCTCCAAAACCACGAAAAGCCACCACACTCACAGCTCTTAGAATAATTCGTATTTTTTTGGTACCGAACGTTATCTATTAAGCTGTCATTCTACTTAATTGAAACAAGATCGGCCAAAAAAAACTATAGTAATGGCTGGTTTAAGTTACAGAAATGTAAGTGCCTAAAAGAATGCAATAAAAAATATGTTATTTTATTGGAAACTTTACTCTAGGCGTTTTATATTTCTTTTCTATCTAAATTATTTATTTATGATGGATATTTTATGGGGAAACATTTTTAATTAACTGAAACAATTTCCAGATAATTTGCAAACACTGCAATGCAGATCAATTCCTCATCCCTGTCAAAAAAAAAACTAAAAATCATTCAATATGTAATCAATGTATTGTGTATTAAAGTACAGAAGTATTTATACACAAAGCATTAGGCCGCATCATCCCGTTTTGCGACAGCCTCCATAAGTCGGGCGCTTAGAGCCTTGATCTGTTTGCGATTCGGAACATTCGTCATCTTGGTGGATGTGAGTAGATCGTCCTCGCCAACCTTTGACATCCGATCATTGTCATCAGCGGAGATACCTTTGTGATTATCCAAAAATAGATGATGATATTGATCCCTGCTTTGCACAATCGAAGAACTCATATCTGCCGCCTTATAACCCTTCATCAGTTTGTATAACTTGCGTTTCAGCAATAACATCACCTTTTCAACTGTGTACATATAAAGAAATTAGTGAAAAGCTCCTATTAGATAGACTAAGTTAAACTCAACGGTCTTCCTCGTATAACTCTGGTGGAGCGGCAATATAATTGAGCATCTCGAATTTCAGCAAAGGCAACCTTAGATACGAGTTCGGATATTGAACTCGAAACGTTCTAGGTTGACGATCGATATGCCGCAGGATTTCAATAAGATTCCAAAGGCATAAGCTGAAAGATATTTTTATAAAATTCAATTAAATTAAATTGAATTATTTTTATGAATATCCTTACCGAAATGCCACATAGGCACCAGCGCGATTTGTTATATGCTCCAAAGTTTCCCTCTCAAACTTTTCGTCTTTTTCCAATATTTTCTTCAAGTCGTGTATGCGCTCTAGTCGACTATTAAATCATTACAAGTGTAGATAAGTAATAATAAGTATCAATAATTTATGAAATTACTTACTTAATTTCTTCCTCTGATAAATTGTTCACCAACACATTCTGAAGCATTGAGGTGCATTTCATTTTGGTCTCAAGATCACTTAGTTTTAAATACTTTAATTCAATCAAGCGATTCAGTTTCTTATTGTTCTCCAACTGGTTCCTTACGCTGCAGTCGAAGATTTAGATTTTACAACAATATTAAATTTGTATTGCTAAAGGTCGCTTACTTAGGAAAAATCTCCCTGGCCTGTGAACATAATGCCGTCAGTTTCAACTCCTTGATTGTGTTCTCAATGGACTGCAGCTCTACTTTGAGTACCGTCATGCTCCTTGTCTCCCGCACATAACGCCTTGGATCTGCGCTTGGCGCCATCTCCTCCTCTTTGGCCTTGTTTGTCGGTTGAGCAGGAGTATTTTTCTTCAAAAGCGAACTCAGCATCTGCATCTTTGATTGCAGATTTTTACGCGACTTTTGTTCCAGCAGTCGAAACTCTGCATTAAGTTCCTTGAACTTGGCTATGGCCGGCATTCCCATGTAGAGTATGTGCTTAATAAAGTTCGCCTGATCCTCCATGTCACCGTCGAGAGAGCGTAGAATGGGCTCATAAAATATTTCATCTTGTAAAAGAACCTGTATTATTTTCTTATATGTTGTATTGATCGTTGTGATGGCCTTCAAGCGGACATTTGAGTTTTCGATTTTCTTCAGTAAGACACGGGATTTCAGTTCCTCATCTCGTTGAAACTCATTTGCGTATTTGATTCGATTTTCCACCTCGGCGCGATCAAGCTGTTTATTGAACGGATTGACAGATTATTGAAACCTTATTAAACTGTTTACATACCAATAATTCCCTATATTCATGCTTGCGTTGAGCCAAACGAAACTCGAGACGATCTCGCTCCTTGCGCAATATAAAAGTGCGTTGATTAATGTTGTCCACAACCTGATAGATGGGCATTCTTTGATAGAGACGCTGCATGTCTCGATGATTAATCAGAAAGTTGCGTATCTTGTGCGAATTGTTGCCAAACGAGATCTTTTGCAGCTTGATGCGTCCATCAAAACACTGCGTCTTCAAGTGCTTACTCTGCTTTAGAAGCAGCCTGCGATTCGCCTTTGTCTCATGTCGCTTGTAGATAACGCGACGACCTAAGATGCAATTTGTGCTTATATATATATATCTTCTATCAGCCTCATTGGATTACTTACTCAGTAAATCTGTAAAGCCACTGTATTGCTCTACGAGGGAGTCGGGCGTCCACTGTTCGTCTACAATCAGATGCTGACTCGCTATGGACATGCCAAAGAGTCCATGGTATCGAATGGCACGCGGACGAACTGGCTTTGGGGCCATTGCATCTCTGTCATTCACCTTGTCCCGCCGAGGACGGAAATGAAGGCTCTTCTCCCGCGTAAAGCACGGCATTGTGAGTGTACTTTTATGCAAATTATTTAAAATTCCTATTTAAATTCCTAAAAAAAATGTTGTGTACCTGTGTAATGTGTATAGTATGAATGAGTTTTTGAGTTTCAATAAACTCAAGATGTACGAAATTGTTTCATGGCTTGCTGAGCATAATAATTATTTTAATTTTAAGAAACATTTTTAAAATATTTTCTGAAATCTCATGTTTGAAAGCATATTCGACAGAATACACAAACCAATAATTCTTTTCCAAGATATACAAATGTTTCTGTCAACTATGCTGAAACTATTTTGTAATTACAGATTTTATATACTAATCGAATAATTATTTTTTTTAATTAACAAATATAGTATGTAAGTAATAAGTGAGCTCTATTTGGTATTCAAACCCGAAAAGGAAATGTTGAAAATAAAAAAATAAAGTTGATTCGTTGTGTATAAATGAATTTGTATTTGTTTATTGGTTATTTGAGTGTAAGCTTATAGTACATATATAAATAATTATAAATAATTATGAATACATATATCACATGTATGTATATGTCAAGGTAAGCCAAGTCAAGATAAGTTTGACTAAGTAATGGATGCTTGAAAGATTTTAGTCAGCATCTTCTCGTCTGGATGCCTCCTCGACAAGTCTGGCACTCTGGGCCTTGATTTGCTTTCGACTTGGTATATTGGCCATTGCCTTGTTTGGATCGTCTTCGATTACAGTTCCTTGCTGTTCTTCCTCGGCGTTTTCGTTGGGAACTCGAGTGGCCATGAATTTGACATGATATGCCTCCCTAGTCTCCACTAACATCTGTGGCGTTGTATTCAAATCATATGCCTTCATCAGCTTGTATACCTTTCGCTTCAGTAAATGCATAATCTTATCAACTATGGAAGAGAACAATGGAAAATCGATCATAATTTTGGATTTACAAAACTTAACCATCCTCCTCGTATAATTCTGGTGGAGCGGCAATATAATTGAGCATCTCGAATTTCAGCAGCGGCAACTTCAGATACGAGTTCGGATAATAAGGTCGAAACGTTCTGGGCTGGCGATCAACGTGTCGCAGAATTTCGATAAGATTCCAAAGGCATATTCTGGTATCAAAAACAAATTATTATATTTATTTAATACATCTTTATTCAAGAATATAACTTACCGTAACATCACATAAGCGTCAGCGCGATTCTTAATGTGATCCACGGTATCATGCTCAAAACCCTCGTCTTGGTGCAAGATTGCTTTCAAGTCCTCGATGCGTTGAATACGACTTTTGGCCATTGCAAATAATGATATAAACATAACTTATTTAAATAAATGTAAAATATTTTGTATTGCATACTTTTAGGAACTACTTAGATTGCTTAACTAAAAACTTAAATAAGACATTACGACTTTTCTATTTATTTAATCTTGTTGCGATTAAGTGGGACGATATCTTATAACACGGTGCTACAAAAAAAATCAAATTAAAACTTCTGGAATGGGCATAGCGTAGGTTGTAGGCAGGGATTAAAACCGAAACGAATATCGGTTTCAGTAACGGCTTCGGGTATGTTCGTATTAGAGGTCTGCATGGATGTACTCAAATTGTGAGTCCCATTGAATGCAATTGAATGGTTCTGAATGAGTTGAATGCAAAGCATACTATGATTGAGTTTATATGTATTTGAGTGAAGTTTTTTTCCAAACGTTCGGCATTCATACGAACTGAGTTCGAATGAACTAAGGTGTAAAAACGATAGGTGACATTGGCATTGTCAAACAAATTCGAATCACTCGAATGTAATATTTCAGTTTAGCTTTTTTTACGACTTAAGGCAAAAATGGATGGAAAAATTAAAGCACAAGATCAAGCCAATAATAAGCATGACTTGGTGGCACATGCACAAAGATTTTTTTTCCACTTTTAGACAAAACAAGTTGCAAAATACTTTCTATACCAGCAAACCGCGAAAAAGTATTTTCAGACGCACAAAATTTTGTAAGTGAAAAAGAGTGATTGCCCCAAACTAGACAACGCTAAAAAATAATATTTCTACATTCAAAAAGGGATTAATCACATACATATATGTATGCTAACACATATTTTATAGTTATTTTAATTTCTAAGAAATAAATGGATTTTTTTCCTTTTTACGAAGTGCTCATAGTTCATCATATAATTGCAGAATGTTTTTCAAAATAAAATTTTTCTGGTTAATTTGAATGAACTCAAACCAATTTCAACTTCTCTGTCATTCACATTCAGGCCTCTACGTTTGAATGTTAGCCTACTAAGTCTCACACGAAATCTTCATACAGCCAAAGATTTTTGAGTTCGAATTCATATTCACTCGTTCATTTTGAGTGTGAACGCTTCATTTGTCATTTTGAGTGCATTCATGCAGACCTCTAGTTCGTATTTAGGTTTTCGGTTATCGGCTACACAAAATCTTTCATTCACACAATTGTTTTACAAGACAGATCAAAATTAAAAACAAAAAAGAAAATCAAAATTAAAATACAAAACTAATAACAAAATATCATAGATCAAAAAGTAGAAACAGTTCAAAATTTTTCGTTTTAAATTACTTCTAAGTTGTTTTTAAAATTTGTATGATAAAAATTGAAAATAAAGCATGCTTTTAAAATTGTATTTAAAAGTTATACCTAAACTCCTTTTTGCAATTTTTATAATAACAAATAATTATAAATCTTTTTTTTCAATTTTTATTATTAAAATTGGAAATAAACAATTTTTTTTTGGCTGTATGAAAAATCGAAACTAACCCTTGTAACTGAAACGTTTACTAAATGGTTATTTCGGTCTACAGAGTTTCGGTTTAAAGGCTTCGGTCAAAGGAAAATTGTTTTTTTTTTTTTTTATTTTGGTTACGGGTTCAATTACGGTTTTAAATTTCAATCGGTTTTTACCGGTTAAAGGTTACGGTTTCGGTAAGGGTTTTAATACCTGGTTTTAGGTACATTTAAACATTTTTTTTTGGTGTTACTTTCCAACGAATGATTACAATTTATTGTAGGATGCATAGTTTAAGACATAGGATTTTTAAACACTATCAACCTCGAATAAACGGTTTTTTTACCGTAATTTAAAATTTTGATGTGCAACAAAAAGTTCTAGTATTCTAGTAATTCTCGACTTCGTGCGAGAACTAGGGTTGACGGACGAGCTATAGGCTCAGAAGGGGGCACAATAGATCCAAAGGGTCGCAGTGCAGTTTTCCCCATTACAATAATAATAATAATAAAAGTTCTAGTATGCCACAATGTTAGATTTAACTATATCTACAACCTACGCTGAGGGGGTATATTAAGTTTGTGCAAAGTATGTAACAGGCAGAAGGAAGCATCTCCGACCCCACAAAGTGTATGTATATATTCTTGATCAGCATCAACAGTCGAGTCGATATAGCCATGTCTGTCTGTCCGTCTGTCTGTCGGTCCGTGTAAACGAAAGGATCTCAGAGATGGTAAGAGCTAGGACCACCAAATTAGGAATGAAGACTCCCTTTTATTTCAGGCAGGACAAGTTTATGTTAAATGTTTGCCACGCCCACTGTGGAGGGCGTAATTCATCAAAAACTGACATCACCTTTAATTTCGGGCTTTGAGTAAAATTTTGAAATGGTTTTTATTTCAACGGGTGTAGGATCGTGCCCATAGACTAATCACCAACTTTCAACACGATTGGGCCATAAGTAGTGAAGATATTAATGATTTTTCAAACCCCTTTTTAAATGCAATTCTATAAATAGAATTAATAATGAATTAATTCGTTTTTTATTTACTCTGCCAGAATGTACATTGAGTATGTAAGTATATCGAGTTTGCCAGCACCAGCAAATGCGTCGCGGTAGCCGAGGTGATAAGTGTTCGACTAGCAACCAGGGAGATCGCGGTACGAATATCGGTGTGGGCGCGGTGCAGAAGACTTTTAATTATTAAATGTTTTCATTTATTTACATTTTCTTTCTAATGCTAGAGATACAAACCCGCTCGCGAGGGGTCGCGGGTTCGATTCCTGGATTGGTCAACTAATTTTTTTTTGTTACTTTCATTATTTTTACTTATAATAAACTTTTAAAATATCGTGCAAATTGGTTTAAATCACCCATTTATATTATAAATGTATATAGCTGCCACAAAAACGACAGGTCGATAATTAAGGATTATTATGGGAATAGCATGGACATCAAATCTTCGGCGTGCCGGGACCTAGGCTCAGGGTATATTACTGTCGAGTGCACTCGACTAATCCGCTTGTTTGACTATAACACCGTGATATACTTGTCAAGACGTTTTTACGCGTTAATACAGATAGTAGGAATTGGTGGAGTGCATACAATTTTACGGTTTGTAGCTCAGCTCAAAACAAGTTAATAGCTTTGATAAAAGAATCTTCCCAATATTATAGGAGACCTCCTAGAGCTGCGTTTATAGCTTATAGAGAAACCCATCCATTAGTAATTTGTATCGCCGATTATATGATTTTAATCAAGTGGAACATGGATCGAATTGCTCGTCTAACAAAACCAAGTTCCCAAGTATCTGGAGTCACTTTCAGTATAAGTGATTGGAGCATTGAAGATGCAAGTCTCGTTAGCTCAAATATTCCTACAAATTTTAATTGTAAGCGATCTCTACTTGCATGCGTTGGGCTTTTCGAGTAACCCAATTTACTGGACGAAAAAGCCTAAGTACGAATCGCGTGGGGTATTGCATATTCCAACTCCACCGCAGGACTATTGCCGCAAAGGACTTTGTCCGTCGGGTGTGAGCCACATCGCCTGTAGGAATACGTTTGTAAGTAAACAATAATATTTCAATCAAATCAATTAATTCAATTGAATCAATCACTTAAAGTGGGGAGAAAATTGCCCGAAACCACGCGAAGGCGTCAACATGGATAAATATCATATGTCCATCATTAATGATCATAATAACCTGCGCGATGCTATATCCAGAAGCAAAGTACTTTTTTTACCAAAAGCAAAGAACTTGCCCAGATTGCACTGGGATCATGAGCTCTCCATTCTGGCGATGCGTGTAACCAACTTTTGCAATGATGACAAAGCCAGTGAGTGTGTGAACACGGCCCGTTTTTTAAACGTGGCCAAAAGTTCATGGTCAGAACAAGTAGACACTGCAAATTTCGATATGAAACGTTGGTTATACAATGTAGTCAAGTACAAATGGTTCCTTGGTATTCATGGTATTCTTGTGAACGAAACATTCATAGAAAGTTTTCCATCAGATCCTACATGGGACGATATAGTATTCGCAAATATAGTTAATCAAAGAGTTAGATATGTGGGCTGCGGTATGTTAATTCAAGGGTCTGGCAAAGAAAGGATGTATCATTTGACCTGTCTGTACAATGAAAAAATCAAGGCTGGACAAAAACTATACGACTATATACTTTGATATTATTGTAATTGAAATCTGAATTAATAATACAAATCTTCTTTGTATACTTTACTTTACCAATAAATAAATACTTGCAAATACAGCAAAACTCCTAAAAAAAAAAACTAAAAAAAAATTGTTCTTTTTAAGAAGATTAACAATCGATAAAGTTATGCACTAAATCGAGCTCTAGATTGCCATTTGATATATAAGGATATTTTTTATAAATTTTGGCTTAGTATTTTTTGTAAGACCGTTAAGGTAAATTGTCTATGCCTGAAAAACATACAATCACTATATCAAATTTTCCGCTAATTATACGGTCGCTAACCGGCCCATAGGGTGCATAATATCTTAAAATCTTTAATGTATTGTGACAATGCCAATTAGCAAATTTTACAAGGCCACTGCAGTTCAGTATCACTTAAAGACTAGGATTTATTTGATAACAGACTAATTAACCATAATTGAAAATATGTACATGTTTCATAAATACATTTGACGGTTTGGGGTTCAGCTCAAAACAGGCTTACAGCTTTGATAAAAGAAAGATATAAGAGACGTCCTAGAGCTACGTTTATAGCTTATAGAGAGACCCATCCATTAGTAATTTGTATCGCCGATTAGATGATTTTAATCAAGTGGAACATGGATCGAATTGCTCTTCTAACAAAACCAAGTCCCCAAGTATCTGGAGTCACTTTCAGTATAAGTAATTGGAGCATTGAAGATGCAAGTCTCGTTAGCTCAAATATTCCTACAATTTTTAATTGTAAGCGATCTACTTGCATGCGTTGGGCTTTTCGAGTAACCCAATTTACTGGACGAAAAAGCCTAAGTACGAATCGCGTGGGGAATTGCATATTCCAACTCCACCGGAGGACTATTGCCGCAAAGGACTTTGTCCGTCGGGTGTAAGCCACATCGCCTGTAGGAATACGTTTGTAAGTAAACAATAGAATTTCAATCAAATCAATTAATTCAATTGAATCAATCACTTAAAGTGGGGAGAAAATTGCCCGAAACCACGCGAAGGCGTCAACATGGATAAATATCATATGACCATCATTAATTATCATAATAACCTGCGCGATGCTATACTCAGAAAAGAAGTAGGTTTTTTACCAAAAGCAAAGAACTTGCCCAGATTGCACTGGGATCATGAGCTCTCCATTCTGGCGATGCGTGTAACCAACTTTTGCAATGATGACAAAGCCAGTGAGTGTGTGAACACGGCTCGTTTTTTAAACGTGGCCAAAAGTTCATGGTCAGAAGAAGTAGACACGCAAATTTCGATATGAAACGTTGGTTATACAATGTAGTCAAGTACAAATGGTTCCTTGGTATTCATGGTATTCTTGTGAACGAAACATTCATAGAAAGTTTTCCATCAGATCCTACATGGGACGATATAGTATTCGCAAATATAGTTAATCAAAGAGTTAGATATGTGGGCTGCGGTATGTTAATTCAAGGGTCTGGCAAAGAAAGGATGTATCATTTGACCTGTCTGTACAATGAAAAAATCAAGGCTGGACAAAAACTATACGACTATATACTTTGATATTATTGTAATTGAAATCTGAATTAATAATACAAATCTTCTTCGTATACTTTACTTTACCAATAAATAAATACTTGCAAATATACAGCAAAACTCCTAAAAAAAACAAAAATGAAAACTCTTCTTTTTAAGAAGATTAACAATCGATAAAGTTATGCACTAAATCGAGCTCTAGATTGCCATTTGATATATGAGGATATTTTTTTATAAATTTTGGCTTAGTATTGTAAGACCGTTAAGGTAAATTGTCTATGCTCTGAAAATCATACAATCACTATATCAAATTTTCCGCTAATTATACGGTCGCTAACCGGCCCATAGGGTGCATAATATCTTAAAGTTTTTAATGTATTGTGACAATGCCAATTAGCAAATTTTACAAGGCCACTGCAGTTCAGCATCACTTAAAGACTAGGATTTATTTGATAACAGACTAAATAACCATATTTGAAAATATGTACATGTTTCATAAATACATTTGACGGTTTGGGGTTCAGCTCAAAACAGGCTTACAGCTTTGATAAAAGAAAGATATAAGAGACGTCCTAGAGCTACGTTTATAGCTTATAGAGAGACCCATCCATTAGTAATTTGTATCGCCGATTAGATGATTTTTATCAAGTGGAACATGGATCGAATTGCACATCTTACGTAAGCAAGTTCCCGAGTATCTGGAGTTACTTTCAGTATAAGTGATTGGAGCATTGAAGACGCAAGTCTCGTTGGTTCAGATATTCCTACAGTTTTCAATTGTAACGGTGCTCTACTTGCATGCGATGGCCTTTTCGGTTAACCCAATGTACAGGAGAAAAGTGCCTAATTGCGGAATGCGTATACCAAAGTCCTTTACGTTACGTACTTAGGCTTTTGTGTCCTGTAAATTGGGCTACTCGAAAAGGCCATCGCATGAAGTAGAGCACGCATACAATTGAAAACTGTAGGAATATCTGAGCCAACGAGACTTGCATCTTCAATGCTCCAATCACTTATACTGAAAGTAACTCCAGTTACTCGGGGACTTGCTTTCGTTAGATGTGCAATTTAATCCATGTTCTACTTGATCAAAATCATCTAATTGGCGATACAAATTACTAATGGATGGGTCTCTCTATAATCTATAAACGAAGCTCTAGAAGGGCTCTTATAATATTGGGAAGATTCTTTTATTAAAGCTGTAAACTTGCTTTGAGCTGAGCCCCAAACCGTTAAACTTTATGCGCTCCACCAATTCCTACTTCAGTATAAGTGCATAAAAAACGTCTTAATAAGTATCTTAATAAATATAACACGATGTAGCTTCCTCAATATTTATCCAAAATTGCCATGTCATACACCGTTAGAAAGGTGTACTTTTTCACTTTTCAACATACAATTTTAATTTATTGTAGGATGCATAGTTTAAGACATAGGATTTTGTAACTTCATCAACCTCAAAAAAAGGTTTTTAACGTAAATTAAAATTTCGATCTGCAACAAAAAATTCTAGTATGCCACAATATTACATTTAACTATATCTACAATGCGATTTAATTTCTCGCCACAATACTTAGTTATTAGTACATAATTAAACTTATTTTTTTTAAAAGAAAGATTACACTTATTACTAATTATTGCCCGAGAGCTCGATCATAGACTAGCATAAGATTAAAACTGAATTGTACTTCTATTTATTAAGTCAACCAACCAAATTATCATAATAAATAAACAAACAAAAATATATCTACAACCTACGCTATGTCGCATCCTAGATGTTTTTTGGCTGTAAAACCGTGTAATAGTAGTTAACTTTAATTTTAACGAAATAATCCTTTTGTATAAAAAAATATGTTAATCTAGTTTAGGTATCTATCCTGTGACAATTAAGAAACGCTTCACTACTCCCATAAATAAAATTTAATTAAATGAAAAAGATTACTACCATCTATCTGCTTTTATAAAATTGGGCATAAGAGTAAGTATAATAACTATAAAAGATATATTTTTAGACATTTATATTATTACTTCACTTAGCACAAGATAAAATTTTACTATAAAAATTACTCACTTCATTTCCTCTTCGGAAAGATTGTTCAGCAAGACGCTCTGCAGCAATCCGGCATATGACATTTTATTTCTGAGCATCTGACGATTCTGTAAGTGTCTCTGAATGGTCAGCCTTAGATTTGCATTGTTTTCCAGTTGCCCCTTAACGCTGCAGAGGGAGTATTAAGCAACAAGAATTATTCGATGATTGAGAAGAACTTACCGTGGATAGATTTCCTTGGCTTGTGAGCAAAGTGTGATAAATTTCAAATCCTTGATAGTACTCTCAATAGTTGCCAGCTCCGACTTGAGTTTCATCATACTACGCGTTTGCCGCACATAATGCTCGTTAGTTTCTTCTGTGCTGATCCGGACGGGCTTTTCGGCTGGAACAAAGACAGTTGTTGGCTTCTTCAACGAGGCCAACATCTTCATTTTGGCCTGAAGATTCTTTCGTGACTTGTCTAAAAGCATGTGATATTCGAGGTTAAGCCTTTTGAATCTAGCAATAGCAGGTTTGCCCATATAAAGTATGTTCTTGATAAAGTTCGCCTGATCCTCCATGTCACCGTCGAGGGAGCTCAGAATTGGCTCATAAAATATTTCATCTTGCAAAAGAACTTGTATCATTTTCTTATATGTCGTATTGATGGTAGTGATGGCCTTCAAGCGAACATTTGAGTTTTCAATTTTCTTTATCAAGACACGAGATGCAAGCTCCTCCTCAAGCACATATTCATTTTCATATCTTATGAGGTTTTCCACCTCGGAGCGATCAAGCTGTGTTTATGGAAATTGTGTTATGAAGAGCGTTAAATTAAATTTACGTCATTTTACTAACGAGTAAATTCTTGTATTCAAGTTTCATTTGTTCCAAGCGACATATTAAACGATCCCGCTCCTTGCGCAGGACAAATGTTCGCTGATTGATGTTATCAGCAACCAGGTGAATGGGCATTTTCATATAGAGACGCTGCATGTCCCTATGGTTAATTAAAAAGTTTCGTATCTTATGTGCATTATTTCCCGTGGAGATTTTCTGTAGCTTTATGCGTCCATCGGTGCACTGCATCTTCAATTGCCTACTCTTATTCAAGAGACGCTTTCGATTTGTCTTCGTTTCATGGCGCTTGTAGATCACACGACGCTCTAAGGCAGAGTTTATTACCACAAGAACACACCTAAATAATTCTATCACTTACTCAGCAACTCGGTCAAGTTGATAAATTCGTCTGTTAGAGAGTCGGGCGTCCACTTCTCATCGACAATCAGATGCTGGCTCGCAATGGTCATGCCCAAGAGACCATGATATCTCATTGCCCGAGGACGAACTGGCTTGGGTGCCATCGCATCTCTTTCGTTTGCCTTGTTCCGACAAGGATGAATCGAAAGGCTTTTCTCTCTATTAAAGCAAGGCATATTGAATGTAGGTATTCGTATTTAAGTAATTGTTGTAATTTTGTGTATTATATTGTTTTGTTCGTAGTAGTTTGCAAGTTTGTATGAGTTTGAATGACTACAATACTTAAAAAAGCGAAGAGTCAGTTGAAAGCAATTCCATGGATTGTTTTAACAATATGAAAATTATTTTATTGACAATTTCATTGATTTTTCCCTCAGTTATTATCTATTACGGTGTTCACTTTGCCCTAGCAGCGTTGCAGATTGAAAACGTTGCAAGCTTGCTGCAAGAACAGCGCCTTACGTGCAACGCGTTAAACATATTCAACAATATGTAAACAAAAAACAGCCCACTTTAGTTACGTGCAATGCTTTCCACATAAAGCGTTGTTCTCGTAGAGAGCTTGCAACGTTTTCAATCTGCAACGCTGCTAGGGCAAAGTGAACACCCTAAATATATTTAAAACTCTTTGTCCTGACTGACTGACATCCAAACTTGTAGGCCTAACGGTTAAAGCTAGAAAATTGTCATTTTTTTACAACATAGCTGAGAAAATTAAATATTAAAAAAAAATAATGATATCAAATAATAATAACTTAAAACATGTCAATGGATTAAACCCAACTCGAATAACAAGACAACTATTTATTTTACACATTTATTTTGCACTAACATTTCTTTTTTGTTTTATTTTCTGTTGTTATTTTTGTATCGAACATAAATTTTATACAATTCATTATAAGTATTTCTGATTTTGTTCCGTGAAGAATGTTTGGTATTACTTATCTAAAAATGTCATAATATCTATAATACAGACTTTCATCGATATTCTCTTTCAATCAGTTTCGCAAAAATACATAAAGTCTTTACTTTGGAGCAGGATGGAATTCTTTTTCAATTTTTTTTGTTCAATCATTTAATTTTTGACGGCTCTATAAGTATGCTCTATATATTTTTGTGTAACAGGTCTGACAGATTGTGTTCAATGATTTTTGCTTTGCTCTGAAAATATTATTAAAATATCGCTGAATTAATAAAATCAAGTAGAAACGGACTCTATTGCAGTTATTACAGATTTTCCATTCTTCACTATAGAAACAGTTTTATGGAAAAACGACTTTATGGATTGTGAAAACTTAAATTTATCAACCCTTTACACACCCTTTTTATATCCAGAATAGACTGTAGGTATACACGAAATTTCTTCTATGTTTTTCTTTAAATATTTAATTTTTTTGTTGTATTTTAATTTTTGCAAGCTAATTTTTTTTATTCGTTTTTAATAAAACTTCAACAGGTGGTCGCTCCTATCGAGACTTCACAGAGTCAATGTCACATTTTTTAAAACGAACATTGTTTGAGTGGATAGCACTAGTTGTTGTAGCTGTTAGAACTAGATACATAAGTAGTACAGTACTGTAAAGTTTAGCTCAATAGCAGCATAGAAATATTGTCATAAAACATTTTAATAGTTATAATTTTGTCGTTTATAATTGTATAATTTTGCTAAATATACATTGATTTGTTGGGATTCCTTCTTTAACTATAAGTTTTATGAAAATTCCATACATGATTGTTGCCTCTAATATTATTGCATTTGGTGTGTATTGCCTACTCTATGGCGCCCAGCTTCTCAATTGATTTAGTCATTAAAATGTTGCATATTTTATGGTGTTATCCAATATCAAAATCATATCGAGGGAATTCTTTAGGTACATTTTGTTTTTAAAACCGTGAAACATATTTCATTATAATTTCATAAATGAAAGCTAGAATTGAAATCACAAATAATTATAAACTAATTAAAGTATAGATTAAAAACAATTTAGTGTAGTCATCGGACGAGTACCGACATGCCTGCAATGAAATTAAATTCCGCTCTGCGTGGGTATTAGAAATGAAAATGAATTATCGTGTATAATATGCGACTTTTATTTAAACATAGTTCAGCATTTTTGCCGCCCCTTATGTTATTTACACAATTTTAAAATGAACTATAGGTATATAAATATATATAGATTTGTTTTAAATAAACGTGCAAGCAATTAAATAAATTGGTAATATAGCGTGAGCCCTAAAAGATATTACATACATAAATATATAAAGTTTCTTTTCAAATGTACAATAATAATAAAGCGTTGCAGCACGAATGCATCTCATTTCAAGATTGATATAATACTTAAACATATACAAAATCCATTACGCAAATTAAATTTGGGACCAAATTGATACTAGTTTGGAATGCTTTACAAATACGATTAACTTTTCGGTATTTCATTCTTATTTTTTTTTGTTTACATCAACAAAGAATTTTAACAACAAACAGAATTATAATTACAATTAAGAGCCGGCTACAGAAATAACAATAAGTAGGAAACAAGAATAGTTTTTATATACGGATCAAAATATTGCAAAATATTGTTATGAGGAGCTCACAATTACGATTTTAAGATTTGCTCTCACTTAAGCATAATTACATATAATTTATAATTCATATATATTGTATAGCTGTATGGCGTCTATATTCTTGCTGTGACACTATATTCGACGGTGTACATTTTTATCAGATTGAACATAGTCGATTAAAGGGTGTTAATGTTTAGTGATTGGCGTTGGACACAACTACAGGTTTTTTCTTAAACTTATTATATATGTAGATGTACATACGTATGAGTATGTGTAAGCATATTTCACACAATTCTAAATTTGTTTTGCATTTGTTTCAGTTTAGCTTTTTATGGAAATTGATTTTTTCGTGTTGTTTTTTTTTTTTTTGTTTGCATAGTTATATAAATTGTTGTATACATATAAATAGTCAAACTTATTTGCTTTCGTTTATTTTCTCATTTTATAATAATAATATAAATATATATATATATGTATATACTTATGCATTTCGCAATTAACTTTTGTGTTAGCTCAATGCTCAACATATAATAGAATTTCTTTTTGCCATCTCATTGCAATATATTTTTCGTATGTAGCGTAGTGTAAACATTAATAATTTCTGAGTTTTGTCTTGTTGAATTTACGTTATAATATCTGCAAATAATTGTTTATATAATATGTTTTATAATATAATTGTGTATAATGTTGCTTGCCTATGAGGTTATAGCGCTTAGTGTGTGTGTGTGCTTGTGTGTGACTGTGTGTGAGTGTGTGTGTGTGTAAAGTGTATAACTGATAGCGCCTTATAACGCCCCAAATGGATCCAGTGGAACGTTTTTATTGCCTCCATTCAGCGTCGCCTGCGTGGGCTGCATGATGCCCGTGCTGATCGCCGTGCCCGCATTACTTTGCGGCGCGCCCATCATCGTCGGTTGCCCCCCAGTCAAAGGGGCTGCCTGTGCCATCATATTCGGCTGCTGCTGCCCCATCACTGGCATGCCCTACAATATCACAAAATGTTTAATTATTATATGACAACTCAGTATTGCATCAAATTCAAATCATGCAAGGGTATAGAACTTATATGACTAAGATAGACGCAACAACGGCTACGACTCGGTAGTACACAATTAGGTTTTGGATAGAGAGGTCATATATTATCTAAGTAGATAGAAGTAGGTTTTAAAGGAGGGCCGCCATCAGTTTGTAGGGGTTAGTGAGTTCTACAAATCAAGTCAAATCAAATTCAATCCGCAAAACAAAAGCTCAAAAACTTTCTACACTTTGAAAATGATAACCTAAGTTGAAAGCAAAAATTAACTAAGTAAATGTTTAATGCTATTTCTTTTCTCAAAGACTTAAAAAGAGGGTAGAATACGTAGATAGTAGGGGACCATAACAATAATAGAGAGCGGAACACCAGTTTTTACAACTCAGCGTAGATTGACAGTGGATAGTGAAGTTGAAACTCAAAATTGTAGGAATAAATAAAAAATAAAGAAAATAATATTTTTAAAAAATGAAATAAAAGCAACTTATAGATACAGTAAGTAATTATTAAGTATAAACATTTATTTTATATATATTTGATTATGTTTTGTTCAAAGTAGTTTGTAGTACGGTTTTGCGGTTTAGTTATTGTGTGTTTTATTTGATTACAATCATTCTTACCTGCACATAATTTGGCATTACAGGATAACTAGCATGTATATACGGATGATTGATTGTGATTGGCGCAGGACTTACTGTCATGCCATGTGCCTACGTATTGCATATTGATATACACATATTATATATAATAATAATCATAATATATATATATATATAATTATATTCATATATCAGAAACATACAAGACAGCATAAACACAGGCGCATCGTGAGTTTTTGTCAATTTGTGGTGTAATTTTTTAATTTTTATAATATTTATATTTGGATTTATTTTTATATTGAGATTTTGTTATTTTTTTTATTGATATGTATCGATTTGCAGTATGCGTTGGATAGTTGAAATATAAAGCAACATAAAATAAAGAAAAGAAAGTGATAGTTTATATATATATAAGTATACAAGTATATTAAGGAATACAAAAATAATACAGGAAAATTAAAATTAAAATGAGATAAATCTGTATAAATGTGTTTATATATTTTTGCAAGTGAGTTTCAGTGTATGATTTGGCCTGCTTGTGTAGGGGGAGCTTGTTCAAGTAACTGCTTTTCATACCTACACATACGAGGTGTGCCACGATAGTTTAGCCCTAGTGTGTAGGTGTATGTGAGTGTGTGTGGTGCAGTATGTACGAGAAACATTAACCAATATATTCATAGTTTTTAAAACAATAATAATAAATATTTATGTATATGTATGTGAATAGTAAATCTTACAACTTGCAAGAACTTGGTTTGTTATGGGATCATTTAGAGAGGAACAACTTTCACATCCCAATTTTGATTAAAATTTAAATGTTATTTAAGAAAATGCCACAACATATAGATTTTTTAGCATTTAGCATAACAAAATTGTTGGTTAATCTTAAAGTTTACACATATCAAGGCAATACAAAAATAATCCAAGTAGCTCTCAAGTTGTAACTGCAAATGCAAAGTGCAATAATTACATTAATAATACAAAATATACAAAAGATAAAATAATAATCATAAGAATGGAACTTGTATTGTACACGGGAGGAGTGAGAGCCTAAAGTGTTGAGTGACACAAACTTATTATAACAGACTTTCTTGAATTGATTCTGATCTGTGTTTTGCTTTGTTTTTCGGGCACAAATTCTGTAACATTTCTTAATTATTTGGCTGTCTCATTTGAATATCGCATTTGTTTCATATTGTTGTGGTTTTTGATTGTAGTAGTAGTTGTAATTGTAGTACATAAGTAGTAGTAGTAGTAGTAGTAGTAGTAGTTGTTCGGTTGAGTAGAGATTGAGTAGAGTTAGTAGAGGCATAACTCACCATTGGACGATAGCCAGCACCAGTTGTAGCCGCCATTGGTTGTGGTGTCCAATTAGCACCTGGTTTCGCTGTATTTTTAGGTGAATTCCATTGCACGGGTCTATGAGATATATAATGGGGTAAGAGAGTAATGATATATAGAGACGAAATCAATGACTTTGATTCGATATTCTATTTACATTTCTAATGGGATTTTTCTGACTTTTGAATTACTCGAACTTGGTAAGTACTTTAATGGGGCGGAATTGTGGGCGGTTTTATGTACACATATGGAATATATGAAAGGAAATGATTTTGGATGTTCACATACTATTTTTACTTTGGATCATAAGTACTTGGGAAAATATACGGCTGTTAGTTATAATCAATAACTGATTTGTCAGCTGTTTGGGGATTTTATCGAAGAAAAGTGATGGGAAGTTTTCGATTGTCTTTCAAACATTCGCTCAAACACTCACATAGATTCATAAATTTTCACGCACGCACACAATTAGTTGCTTTATTTTTTGTATTTATTGTTTTAGTTGTTTGCTCGATTTGTGGTTTACTCACTTTGCACTTGCCGTTTTATTTATATTTAAATTATCAACTAGCGACATTAGTGAACTATCCAGATCGCCGGTTATTATCTTTCCAGTCTGCTGTTGTTGCTGCTGCAGTTGATGTTGCTGTTGCTGCTGTAGCTGATTTTGTTGTTGTTGTGAATGTTGTAAAGAGCTTTGCTGTTGCAGTGTCAGGCCTGGACTGCTGCTATTGTAGCCCTGGAAGACGGCACCTGTGGCGACAACATTCATTTGATTGATGCTGTTGTTGCTATTGGCTGTCGCCGGTTTGAGAACATCACCCAAAGCATCAAAGCCTTTATGTTGTGATTTTTATGATTTTTCAATAATTGTTTTTTGAATGCCACAATATTATTATAGTTGTTGTTGTTATTATTTTTTGTCGTTGTTGTTGTTGTTGTTGTGGAATAGCCAGCGCACCGTTTAGCAAGACATTTACACAAAGAGACATACACAGAATTTATGTATTGAGAGAGCATGAGACAAATGGAGCCCACAAAAATATGTTTCCATTCAGTTATTCCCGTTTGTTTAATTGTATTTGTGGTTGTTTTTTTTTTCAGCAATATTGTTAACACAATATCGTTATAGCGTTTTATGATTAAATATTGTAATATGTTTTTTACATAATGGATTTGTGCCACCAACATTAACGTATTGTAAACATGAGACATTATGAGTGAATGTTTTGTTTTTGTTTTTTTTTTTTACGTACGTAATGAACATAAAAAAGAGAAAAAAGAGAAAAATACATTGACAAAATAAATAATGTGAATAAAAATTGTTTTTTAAATATACTATGTGCACTTTTGTACATTGAAATGTATTATGAATAATTGCAAATTGAGTTTAGTTATTATTAAGTTGTGTATTAAATGTTAAAAGACTGTTCTATGTACGAAGCAAAGTGTTAATTATTATTGTTTTTAATAGTTGTTAATAAGGGTTAAAAAGGTAAGTAAGAGAATCTTTAGCTTGTTAAGAAATGTAAGCAAAAGCCATTCCCAATAAGTTTAAAATTCGACTAGATTTATCAAAGTTTAGTTTTTTAACAACAGTATAAAAATGTAAATACTTTATAAAATCCTAGGAAAAAAGTTGTATTCCCAATTTGTCTAACGTAAGTGAAACTTGAATAATTTTAGTTTCAGTTGATTTTTTATAAAACAGTTATCCCCTAATCTCTTGCAATTAACTGAACATCGTAAAAACAGCAGAAACATGACTCAATCACGCAATTTTTAACATTTATATGACAGTAATTAAAACACTGTAAATATTTACATAAGCACAAAACAGAGAGCTAATATTAAAAGATTAAAAAAAAAGACAACATAATATGAAACGATTAAATATGACATAAATCCTTAATTATTCGCAGCGACTAGGAATGATAGATGAATTTAAATATGAGTATATATTGAAGTATTAGAGTCTTACACACAAATTATATACTTGCAAATAAATGTAACTTAAAAGTTATATTACTTATTTGAGCAAGACTCTAGTATTCAAATAGATACAAACATATTTCTTTCAGGACACACTTGCGGATCGCTTTACTTGGATCGAAACCATGTGGGCATGTGTTTTTTGTGTGCGTGTGTGTATGTGTGTGTGTCTTCAGCACTACAAGCACAGCAAAATGAGATCAGTGATGAGACAATTAAAGCTTTGTACAGAAACAAAGCACACAATGTAAAATTGGGTTCGCTTGTGACTTGTATTTCGTTCCTTTCAAGAAGATCACCTGTGGGAAATTGTGGTAATATCGCCAAGTTATCTTGATATTGTTGTTGTTGCTGTTGCAGCTGCAGCTGCTGATGTTGTTGTTGTTGTTGCATATAAAACATTGCTGCTTGGGGTTGATGCTGCTGCTGCTGGTCCACAAAATTGTCAAAGGCAACAACGCCCCTGGGTTGCATATCATCGAAAAAGGGATTTGGCAAAGTCGACGGCGACATGGACGCTGATTAAGTTCAATATTTCAAAAGAAAACATGACAAAATTATAAAAAAAATTAATACAAAAAATCCTTTAACAAAACGTTACTGACAAAATTCAAAATTCGTTAAATGTAAATAATTGATTTGCACACATACGAGCTCAAGTTTTAAATAGTTTTGTGTGTTTATTCTGGAGACATTTGGAACTATAAAGGAGTTATTTCTAATCTTTGGGTTCTGCTAACATTTTGGGATATACATTGTACACAAAATCTGAATAAATTGTTATTAAAATTGTTAGTAAAACATGCTAAACACATGAGCAATTAATATTAAACATTTAAATTAATGTCTAGTGCAAAGTTAAGATCACCGCGCCATATAACAAATAATTGCAATTGAGCTCAAATTAGAGCTTTGATAAAACTTAAGCATAAATTAATTTACATTAATTGCATTGCACTTGAATGGATTAATGGCAAAATGGCTGGCTTGTGTTGAAGGGGACTTACCTGCAGGTTCCGTATTACCAAAAACAGACGTGAAATTACTATCGGAAACGAAGGCATTGGTTGCGGCAGCGGAGGAAACTGAAGCGCCATTGAAACCTATTTTTTATTTAATTTTTGTTGTTGTTTTCGTTTTGGATTTTGGTATTTTGTGGTGTTTTTTATATGTGTGTTACCGCATTAATCATTGCATGTGTTTATCAAGTCGTGTTTATCAAGTTATCATTGTTGTTATTGTTGTTGTTGAAGTTGTTGTCGTTGTTGTTGTTGTTTTTGGGTAGGGAAAAAAACCAGTGATGAAAATGAAGAGTAACAATACATTAGAGAAGAATTGAAAAGAAAAAACAAACTTACAAAATAATATATTACAAAATTAAACTAAAACTTTAGCAAATAAATAAAAGATATATGTTATTATATGATGAAAAATACATGTGCATCAAAGAGATGTGCTTAAGGACGGCCAGAGAGCGATAATCGCTTGATTTTCATATTTGGGTCTGAGACAGCTACAAGACAATATGGGTTACATGTATGTATATACATATGTATAACTATATGCATATACATATATGTTTTTATATAAATAAACTACACTTAAACATCTAACTATAAAGCACTTAAGGAACTCAAGTGTCAACTTAAAAAGTGTAATTAAGAAAATCATAAGAAAATTATAGCATGCTACCGTTATTATGCATCCACAAATTATTGGCATTTAATGCAGCACCTGTTGCAGCTCCTGCGGCAGCGGCAGCGTTGCCGCCACTGGCCTCAAACATGTCAGCAAATGGATTGCCCAACTGCAGCAAATCATCGGATGCCTTTGTGGCCATCGCCGATTGTGACGCCGATGCTGCAGCAGCAGCGGGCTGTGCCGACGCGGCACCAAACAGATCAACTATCGGCTGACCAGCCTGCGAGGCTGGCGGTGACGATAGGAATGGATTTGTTAGTGCAGCGCCGGCGCCAGCAGCACCGCTACTGGTGGGCGACGATACCTTGGACTAGCAAACGATGGGAAAAAGAAAGGAAAACAATTCAATTAAATATTTCTCAATTTGATATCAATCAAATAACATGGCACACTTACTTTGTACTGATTCATGGCGGCCTCCTCCTCGGCGAGCACCTGAGCTTTCAGCTGCTCATCAATGCCATTGGTGGTATCAAATTTACTCGAAGCAGCTGCAGTGCCAAATGCCGAGCTAGTTGAAGAGAGTGCAGATACAGCGGATTTTACATTCGTGCGTTGATAGCTTCTCAATAATTGAAGTCAAATGCAACCAAAGACAAAATCATAGAACAAAGGGATTAAAAAAAGAAACACAAATTAATTATAAATCAACAAAAATAAGATTTTATACTCTTGCAGAGTTCAGTATTCAATTTTCAACTATAGTTTGTAGTCTGATTTTAGCCAAATTTGTTGAGGTTCAACCGAACTAACAATCTCAAGAGATTACTAAAAATTGATTTCATATCAGCGGTGGGCACACAGTGGCTCCGGGAGCAGTGGCTGCTCCCAACTTGATATTGTTGTAGTGCTCCTGAATTCTGATTTCGTGCCCACCGCTGATTCATATGATAAATTTTGGTGAGAATGTATAAGACAACACCAAACATACATAATAAATAACTCAGTTCCCTCTGCAAGTGTTAAATAATAATAACAAAAAATGAAGTAATGTAATTAAAATTAAAAATTATGAACAGCAACACACCTCGACGATTGTGTGGGCGTATTGGCAGCCGACACCTTGCGTCCCTCCAACGTGGCCAAATGTTGCTCCAAGGCATCCAGCAAAGAGCTGGGCGCTTTCGTCAAATCGGGAATGTCACCCTTATCAATGCCCACATTCTAAAATGCAAATCATATTATTAATTAGAATAAAATGCTCTGAAAGGTTAACTCTTTGTAGGAGGACGCACCTCGGCGACCTTTAGGAATTCACCAACGCGATCCATGCGAACCAAAAACTTCTTATACAAGTCCAAAGCATCGCGTGCCTGCTTCTTATTCATATCAAAGTATTTCTCAAGCAGGTTGATAATTCCATCATTATAGCAGGCAAACAAACGAATCAAATCACGAAACAGCAACATGAAGCTCATGTTAATGACACCTGAATGATATAATAGTTAAAATATATACTTTGGTTTAGCTACAAGTTATACGCACCATTAGTCAAATCGTTGGACTGACAATCAAACTCTAGTAACCCATCCAATTGTGCCTGCAAAACTGGCAGCGTCTTCAAGAGCTTGTCCGCGTTCATGCTACGCAACGATCCCTCTTCTTTCCTATTGATTAAATAGTTTAAATAATTAGTTATGCTTTTATTTTTAGAAAAAAGAAAGAGTGTAAAACTTACCCGCGCTTTACTTTACAAAAATCGAAAGCCATTGCGCGATAGGAGAGCGACTTTTCATTCAAATACTTGGCATAGCGCCGGATAAAGGGTGACATATCATAACCTGTTGAATATGCCAATTTTAATATTAAAAGACTCCAATATAAAATAATAAAACATGAACGTTTTAACAGTCATTCGGTCGTTAGTCAAGTACTTTAACAAATTTTGTACGCCAAATATGTGTAGAACTTTCAAACATGTTAGTTAGGTTAGTCAATTTTTAAAAATTTGTTTTGTTTACAGCCATGGCCACAAAATAATTGTTTTTATAAATACAAAATGTTTTTGTTTGTGTTCCCGTACACCGTTATGGAAGTCTTTGCAATATACTCACCCATTCTGCCACCTGGAACTCCCATGCCACCATCTGTAGTATAGTTTATAATTCGCAATATTCATATATATAATATTTATATTGGATGATTTTCAAAATTATTTATAATTATTATGGATGTGAGTAAGCAGCGCATATCAATTTTAAATTCAATACACAATATTATTGAAATATCATTAGAACGGATACACAAATGTATAAGCCAAACGCAATCGCAGCATTCACATATAAAATATAGTCAATGAGTAGATAAGAGAAGAGAAGAATATAATAGAAGAGAATGTAAGCATGTAAGATAAATTGTTTAAACGATTGTTAAATGTTTCTATTTTGTTCATAGCGTGAGTGTGTGTTAGAAAGCATCAATTTTGTATGCATACACTTTGGTTGAAAGTGTATGAAATTTTGTCGGCTATACCTTGCACAGTTCCTTTGTCCAGAAAGGAGCTGAGATTGAATGTTGAATTGCTCGATGCGAGATATTGCATGAAACGCTGAAAGAGAGCAAAAGAAGAGAATGAAATATGTTGGCAATTAATAAATCCATTAGTAATAATTTTACTTATAATAGTGATTAAATTAATTGCTTATGATAAAGTGACACTCCTTCGTCATTTGAATAAAAAGAAACAAAAGACATTTTTACAAACAGAATTATCTGTGCTACGGTGTAACTATTAATGTTTTTCATACACCTGTTTAGATCTAATTTATATATTTTAGCTAAATCTCAGATGTCTGGAAATGCCTATGAATATCCTGTAGACCGAAATTGATTTTCTTTTAAATTAATAAACTTAAGATCCCTTAAATTGAATAAATAAAAGCATTAGAGAATAGCACCCAGATAAGCCCAATCCCAAAGGGAGATTGCAAGTTTGTCGCCAAATTGCTGAACGAGTGAGAGAAAACAAAAACAATGCTGAAAATAAACACCACGATAACATGAAGAACTTAACAGCACGCAAAGCTCAAGTAAGAATTCAGACAAACAAAAAACATAAATGAATAAAACAAAAAAACAAAAAGAGGCAAAAAAAATAAAACGAGCAACGAACGTGACCTTTTTATAGTATAAAGAAGCAACGCCCCACAATTACGAGCAGTTCAATGGAAAGTGAAAATAATAAAAGTAAAAGCATTTGGATTACACGTGGTTGATCCAAATACTATGTATGTATGTAGGGTATTTTAAAAGAGTAAGGGTATATATTTAAAATGCATACCTCATTGCCATAGGCCATTAAATGATGTGTTGTTATCAGCGATTTATAGACGACCACCCAATTAGCGTTCTGTGAACGCTCGATAAGTAGATTGGCCAAATGCGGTATCGAGACATTCGGTTCGTTTGTGCAATGCACCAAATCTGCAATAAAATATAAAAGAAAACAATGAATAAATTGTAAATCAGTAAGTATACATATAAATATATATATAATTTCTTTGACTGTTATCATCTGTTTGGACGCCTCCAGTCGCGACTTATCGTTCGTTGTTCTTCCTATCGTTTATAAGTGTGTTCTGCATGTGCAGCATGAAATGTATATATCAATATAAATTATATATACATACTTATTTGATAGTCTATTGTCTCTGCCAGCTGCCCCAGTAATAAAATGCATCACATATGTACATAGATTACATATAAATTATTTAAGAATCCCCATATGGTTGCTGATAAAAACATGAAACTCTTGCTATCGAATATTTAAATTAAAGAGGGGCGTTTATTTACATACTCGAACAAGCAAAAACACAAGCAGATGCTTTTGAAATTGACTCGTTAAAGCCTGCAAATTGTGCAACACACTCACAGATACTCAAACACTTAATATGAATCATTTAAACCAATTCAATTATTGAGTTTTCTATGTATGCTTGTGCATCAATTGAAATTCATAAACATTTACATGTGATACTTTTGCATTCAATACAAAAAATGTTTGTTACCAAGACCAATAAAATATAGTTCTAAATTACTAATTACGAATATCAATTAAGTATACTAGTAAAAGTTTCCTACATTTTGAGCTCAGACTACAATCTATATCCGATCAAGGAAGATATCCGATAATTCAATTAAAATGCCTAAAAGTATATATGAATTAATCCCTAAGGAGGAAATAATCTTTCTGTAAAGCCCTTTTTTTATGTTAACTGTTTCTACGAATTTATCAAGAGTTTTATATTGTCGCTTATTAGCCACGAACACGGATGAAAGGGGTAGAGAGAATAACGAAAAGTATTCTTTACATTTTCTACCTGCTGTAGCAAACTGTAACCTGAGAACAGGTTTTCTCAATTTAAAATTGTACCTTATGTGTATTGGATGGGCAATCTTTTATTGACTTTTGTTTAATTAAGAAGTCTGTTCTGTTGATTCTAGGGTTTAATTATAAGCTAAAATGAGTATGCTGATCAGGAACAACAATTCAATTGTGTAAGTGAACAAGATGGTTTTATAATTTATTTAATTTAATTATAAATTCTAAATACAAACTATAAATAAAGAGTAAAATTAAAGCAGTCAATCTTTCAGGTTATTATCAAAGATCATCATCGTCTAAGTATAAAAATAAGGTAAGAAAGATTTTCTTCCGGTTAGTGGCCGTGGCCGTTAAGTCATTTGAAGTAGAGCATGACGAGTTCACACATTGTGCAAGCGGTAACCGCAAATACAATAAATGACCCAAATATAACTTGATTTATTTTATTCTTATTAATTTATTTGCAAGAACATCAAACACACATAAGTATGTGCTCAGATTCATAATTTAATTGTGAGTTACACTCTAGCCAAGTCTTATCGCAGCAACTTAAAGCTGTGCTCATTATGTACCAAAATAGTGCGAAATATTCCCAAACATAATCACATGTATTTGTGCATGTGTGTGTGTGTGTGTGTGTACGGTACTATTAACGAAAGTTTTTTATGAGTCATTTCGGGCTCAGTGGACAACAAAGTTGCAAACGTGCCAAAGAAGCAAACGCAAACAAAAACAGGTCAACACACATACAGTTAGTCATGTAATTGTTTTGACAAGAAAAAACCCATTTTTGTTTAATTCATTTTATGAAATTTCCTTTGATTTTTAGAACAAGGTATTTTATTAGATGATGTATTTTTTGATTTGGTTAAAACAATAACTTTACTGACTGTATGAGCATATTTAAGTATGTAGAAGCAGCGAACACGTTAATAAAAAAGACCTATTAACAAGAATCTAATAAGAAATCACGCAATATGTCATATTGGCTGGCCGATCAGAAATGCACTGCCAAAGCATAGTATAAGATTCATTTTTATATACATATGTAGTTGTAAGACCTGTGCATAAATTTAAGAGGCAATGACATCGCTGAAACGGCGCCTACTTTAAAACTAACAACAATAACAGTATAAAATGCTGTCACACACATGCAGACATACATAGGCACTCTCATTGTAAATCGTGCACACGTGCAGCCGTGAGAAAGTGACGTAACATTAGAAAGAGAGGCCCCAAAGCACTGAGAGCGAGCGATGAATGTGACAAAGCAAGCGAAAGAAAAGACCATTGGCAGTAGGTGGGGGGGGGCATCAAATGCAATGCAAAAGCTCATATGCATTTGCACATGTATGCATGCATGTAAACACATTCATGTACATATATATGTGGCTTATGAGTAACATGTTCAGAGTTACAAGTGTTCAAAGAACATGCACAAATTACAGTTATTCGAACAGTGTGATAAGCGAGATAAAATGTAAGAAAATGCAGCCCTGGCCCTTGCCCATACATATTTACATATATTTTATGACATTCATACATACACATAAGGTTACAAATCACACCAAGAAGAAAAAAAAAATGCCTCCCATTACAGTTGTGGGCGAGAAGAGCAAAGAAGATGCTGGTCAGTGTAATTGAATGAATTGACTGAGTTTTGGAAATTTGCAGCTGTGTGCGTGTGCATATGCTAACCGTTATTATTTCCCTAATTTCTTTTCTTCACTCTGTACCCAACCTTCAAAGTGGATTTTTGTATTTGTTATTTTGCATTGCACTTACAATCCAAATGCTTCTTCTTCGGCCCAATGCATTCCTCCGTTGTGGCCTTGCACACGGATTTTGCCAGTCCTTGGCCAGCAAGGCTGTGACGGGCAGCCAGCAGCCTGTCGTTGATTGTTTGCCCAGCCATAGTCATGATGAAGCTGTTTTTTTGTTTTTCTTCTTCCTTCAGTTATACACTTTTATTTCCAATCTAATTTGATTATGTGCACCAAAGAATGGACCAAAATTCACATACACGCACACACACACACAAACACTGATACTACGCGCACACACAGACAGGCAGAGAGACGTATTGATATTGATTAGTTGTTGTGGCAATTGTTTCACGAAAATTAAACACGACTAGTTGCTGGTGCAAAAACAGTTCATTTATTGCAGCTGCTCCACTATTCGATTTAATGTCGCGTTTTATGCGCTCTTTAGCCGGTGCGTAAAGTTGTAACGCGATCTTTTAATTCTCTAGATTTTTTTTTTTTGCCACAAATCGATAATGGCGACCAGCACTTTTGCAGCCGATAAGAATAATAATAATGAAGATATCGATGAATATACCTCAAAATGTAACTTCTCATCGATATTTGTTCGTGCAACTGATGTACGGTAATTTTTTTATTTGCGGTATTCCTACATACATTGTATATATTTTTTTCACTTTTAATGGCTCATAGTTGACACTTGCACCAGATAGTCCTTATTTTTCCGTGTTGTACGAGTATCCTAAAGCTATACTTATTACTATTTATGTTTACACAGTATACAAACTCGCAACTGTAAAAGCCACAACAATTTGTTTGTTGTTCGGTCACACTATATTTGTAACAAGTGCAACTATCGATAAACGATAACAATATATTCATATCGCCATTTAGAACTTTGCAAATAAAAAGGAAACAAATATAATTTTTAGCAACAATATCTGACCGACTCCAAAATTAACAAACGGTCTAATATAACAAATTAAATCAAATCGCAGACAGAGGAAAGCGCAACACCAAAAACACAACCGTAGCAGATGTGAACGGGAGCGCTAGAAAGGCGCAGCCACCACACGCACAAATTCAACACTTTCAACTCCAATTAGCCCACCAAAAAACAACAACAACAAACAGCCCAAGGATGAACGCACTGCGCCAGTTCTACATGGAAATTCCGATAGTGACGCGGGCATACACCACAGTCTGTGTGCTCACCACGTTGGCGGTGGTAAGTCCTCAACTTGCTGTTAGAACTTTAATGCACTTTCAATTTCCCTGCACGCTGACGTGTACGCTAAATATTAATTGTACTATTATTTTATTGACAGCATCTGGATTTGGTGTCGCCGCTGCAGCTGTACTTTAATCCCACATTGATAGTGCGCAAATTTCAAATTTGGCGACTGGCCACCACATTCCTCTACTTTGGCACCATTGGAATTAGCTTCTTCTTCAACATGGTGTTCACGTATCGATATTGCCGCATGTTGGAGGACGGTTCGTTCCGCGGTCGCAGCTCCGATTTCGTCATGATGTTCATCTTTGGCGGCGTGCTGATGACATTCTTTGGCATCTTTGTCAACCTGTTGTTCCTCGGCCAGGCATTCACGTTAATGCTGGTCTACGTGTGGTCCCGACGCAATCCCATGGTGCCCATGAACTTCTTTGGCGTGCTCAACTTCCAGGCAAGTTTCATTGCCGTCGTATTTATACAGGGTAGGCCATTTAAAGTAAAAGCATTTGTTTTTAAAAATAACGAGGGGAAACAAATTTTTTTTTTGTTTTACATCTCATTCATTTATTTCGGTCCAAGGAGAAATTTTCTAGTTAGATTTTTGAAAATGATATCAGCGTAAATGGCCACCATTAGCTTTGGCCGCAAAATGCCCTTTTTTCGGCATTTTCCATCACTTTTGCCAGTGTATCGGCCGATATGGCTCTTATTTCGCGGCGTATGTTGGCTCTGAGTTGAGCTAGTGTCCTTGGCTTGTTGGTGTATACCTTGGACTTCAAGTAGCCCCATAAAAAAATGTCTGGTGGCGTCAAATTGGGTGATCTCGGTGGCCAGTCATATTCGCCTTTTTTCGATTTTTTGGTTTTCACAATCGAGAAGCTATTTTGAATGTAAAGCTGAACAATTTCAGCACGTTCTTTTGGAGTGTACTGTTCCATGGTATAAATTGTTTTGAAATGACGCTTCCAACGCGCTATGTCATTAGTCGATCTGACAGCTCTGTCAAAAGTTATAGGGTAACCCGATGCTTCCACTTTAAATGGCCTACCCTGTATCTTTGTTTTTATTTCAGTGGTGTCCAAACTCACACAATCAATTGCTTTACTATGATAAAATGAAATAAATGCATACTCGAACTGTCGCATCCTTACAGTTGGCAACGTACAGAGAGCAAAGTATTATGACAGAATTATCGGTTCATATTCTATCTATTTGGACACCACTGCTTTATTTACATAGTTTAAAAATGTATGTATATTTATTTGATTTATTACTTCAGGCTCCTTATCTGCCCTGGGTGCTCCTGTGCTGTTCCATGATATTGGGCAATACAGTTTGGATCGACATTATTGGCATGGGCGTTGGGCATGTCTACTATGTCCTCGAAGATGTTTATCCGCAACTTTCCAACGGCTATCGACTGATCAAGACGCCATACTTTCTGTACGCTCTCAAAGATCTCAAAAAATTCAAACTTAAACTATAATTTATGTTTTATATTTGCAGTAAAAGACTTTTCAATGAGCATATTGAACGCAATTACCAAGCAGCTGCCGAGGATCGTCCCGGCGGCTTTATGTGGGGCGGCGAGGCTCAACCGTTGATCCAGGAAGCGGAGCCAGTGCGTGACGATGCGCCGCATCCACCAGCGGAAGTTCCCCCGGCGCAATAACAAACAAACAAATAAGATAGATTGTGTATAAATTGTTCAACAGAGACACAGCATTTTGACGAAACGACAAAAATGTTAAGACCCCTCCGCCACCTATCACTTGGTGCTTGGTAAGATTAGATTCATATTGAGAGATAGATACATTTAGAGAGAAAAGAGAGAGAGAGAGAGCGAGAAAGAAAGAGAGCTCAGCCATGTTATGGAGCGATGATGTGGCGTGCAATAGTTAGCCAAAGTTAATTCAAGTGTGTGTACGTATTGTGTGTATTTATTATTGGTTGAAAACGATTCTCTGATCTGAAGCGAAGAGATCGTTACTCAATTGTTCTTTACAATTGGCCTTAAGTTTTCCTTTCATGGTAGTAGATTCAGCACATGTGATTATATATTTATATGTATACAAACATGAAAAATAAAGATTCTGAAATTTAATATAGTATCTCAAGAACTTGTTATCTATTTAAAAGCGATGGATTAAAAATCAATTAATGAAACCTAAATAAAATGATCTGAATAAATCATAGAAAAAAAAGTAGTATAAATCACCATAAAACCAGATATCCTTATTTGGACTGGGTAATGTGGAAAATTATACTTTTTTGTATACAACTTTTTTAGGCTCTATCCTAAAATAGGTACGAAAATAAAAGCACACAAAAAAAACTTGTTGCTTTAAATTTAAAATTCTTATTTGCAATTTTTTTTATACGAATTAAATTCTTTAATATTATAATTTGTATTATTATTAATAAAAGTGTAAAGTAAGATTTAATTTTATTATTTTTCAAATATTAATTTGAATTACAATATAGTTTTCTTTTTTATATTTAGATTTTTATTTATTTTAATTTCATGTGTATTCAAAATCTCAATCTTTAATTTGATAACTTTAAATTTGGCGGTTCCAGTGCCAGATGCAACTGTCAGTTATCAGTTGTCATACGTGTGCTAACGCGGGTCTGGCAACTACAATGCCATACAAGTCTGTCAACGCGCAAGACTTAATCTGGCAGCCCCATTGCATTATCAAATGGTCATATACATAATTAATTGACGTCAGATAACAATTAATTTCGTAAACAAATAATGGAATTCGAATGGGTAAGTTTACTTTATTTATAAGTCAACGATATGCTCAAGTTTCTGTGCCAGATGCCAGTGAAAAAGCGGACACGAAAACCACGAAAAGTCGAATCGGAATGGACGCCGTCAGACGTGAACATGTTGATTCGATTGGTGGAGCAGCGGGAACTCTTGTGGGATTCAAGCAAGGCGAATCACAAGGACGGTAAGATGCGGGAGAAATCGTTTCGAGTCATCGCCGAGGCATTGCAACGTTCACTGGCCGACTGCAGGGCCAAGTGGGATAATCTGCGAGCCCAGTACCGAGGATATCAGGCGAAGGCCAGTCATAATGCGAATGCGTCCATAAAATGGCAATACTTCGAGTCCTTGCGGTTTCTGGACAAAGTGTGCGAGCCACGTAGATATAGAGTGAATATGGTGAGTTGCCAGATAAAATAACATTGAGTTAACATAACATAATTAACATATTCGCATACCGTTAACAAGTAATTGTTTTGACAGTGAAATAACAGATAGAGTTAGACAAGTAATTGTTTTGACACAGCCAAAAAATTTTACAGGTATTTGAATTAAATTTTTTGGCTTGTTCTAAGATAAAAATAAATAAATTATAAAACAGTATATGCTGAATGCCAATATGTTATTTATGTTATGTTAATTCAATTTCTAATTTTGACAAACTGTATTCCATTATGTTAATTCAATGTAATGCTATAATTTACAGGATCTCTCCAATCCAGCTGTCAGCAACGATCCGTCAATGTTTAAGGCAGCCTTTGCCCAAAGTCACGATCAATACGCTGAAGACATGAACACCTGTTCCAGTTTCTTCTCGACATCGAGGCGAAGGGCAAGAAAACCAGAAGAAGACACTCAGTCGGCGCAGTTTAACGAAGATACGATGATGGCCAAGGCGAGGGCTGATCAAGAACAAACTAATACATCGGCGCAAATATTTGGCGACTTTGTGGCGGATCAAATGCGTGTGCTTAGACCAAATATAGCTCACGAACTAAAGAAGAATGTCTTGAAATTAGTCCTGGAGGCTCTGGAACAAAATAAAAATTAAATTAATTCAGTTTTTATTAAAATTTAGGACAAAAATTTGTAAATATAATTTAAGCAACTTGTCATTAATCATTATTTTTATTATTTCCGTAATATGCTGTCCTAAATTATAATATAATTTAATTTTTTAACACCTTGTAACACCTTTAAACTGAAATTTTTAATAAATTATTTTACGAAAATGGCCAACGCAATTTATATTAATGTTAACGCAAAAAAGAGCCTGTTAATCATTTTTGGCGCTGCCACCTGGTTTTTTCTTTTACAGTTCTGTTGAGCACAAAAGCAGAATCAGATCGGAATCGTGCCGGAAAAGTAAAATTAACAAATTGAGAGAAACTTCGACATTGCAAATTATATACTATAATGGACGTTGATGCTGCTCAGAAGACTTGGGAGTTGGAAAACAACATACAAACGCTGCCCAGCTGTGATGAGATCTTCCGCTATGATGCCGAGCAACAGCGTCAAATAATCGACGCCAAGCCCTGGGAGAAGGATCCACATTTCTTCAAGGATATCAAGATATCCGCGCTGGCGCTGCTGAAGATGGTCATGCACGCTCGCTCTGGTGGCACTCTGGAGATTATGGGCCTGATGCTGGGCAAAGTGGAGGACAACACAATGGTAACTAGACAACAACAAATTTGCCGGCTTGCATTGTTCTAAATTATGAAATGAATTTTAGATTGTGATGGATGCATTTGCACTGCCTGTGGAGGGGACAGAGACGCGGGTCAATGCCCAGGCACAGGCCTACGAGTACATGACCGCCTACATGGAGGCCGCCAAGGAAGTGGGACGACTGGAGCATGCCGTGGGCTGGTATCACAGCCATCCTGGCTATGGCTGCTGGCTGTCGGGCATCGATGTGTCCACACAGATGCTCAACCAGACCTACCAGGAACCCTTTGTGGCCATTGTCGTGGATCCTGTGCGCACGGTCTCCGCTGGCAAGGTGTGCCTCGGTGCATTCCGCACGTATCCAAAGGGCTACAAGCCGCCCAACGAGGAGCCTTCGGAATATCAGACGATACCATTGAACAAGATTGAGGACTTTGGTGTGCACTGCAAGCAATACTATCCGCTGGAGATAAGCTACTTTAAGTCGGCCCTGGATCGCAAATTACTGGACTCTTTGTGGAACAAGTACTGGGTGAACACTTTGGGCAGCTCTGGCCTTTTGACCAATACTGAATACACCACCGGACAAATCATGGACTTGTCCGAGAAGCTGGAGCAAAGTGAAAACTTTTTGGGTCGCGGTACTTACACACAAATCTAACCAATATAATTGAATTTTATAATTGACATCTGGCACATTCCAGGAACCGATGTGAATGAGAAGCGTTCAGAGGACAAGCTGTCGAAGGCAACGCGCGACTGCAGCCGCTCAACGATTGAGCTCATCCATGGTCTGATGGCACAAATTGTCAAGGACAAGCTCTTCAATAAAGTTGGCCTGGGCAAATAGGCAGGTCTCTCATTCTAAAAGGAACTGGAAACTTAGCTTTTACTATTATTTGAAGATACTTCTACGAATTCATAAATATAAATACTTAAAAAAGTGCATGCGCCTCTGATAAATGCAATCTCTTTTGTCCAATTGCTGCTCATCAATCATTTGGCGGTGTTTCATCATTTAAAAGTAAAGTACAAATGTATTTGCGTGCCGATTGTCTAACCGGCAATTTAAATCCATAGCCACAAGTGAAATAACAACGCTTGTTTTCCTTGTTTTCCAAATCGATATCAAGTTGACAAAGGGAACAATGGCAGGAGGGAGAATAATTAAGTGCGCTGTCACTTAATTGCGAAGGGTTTGGGAGTTTGACACGCGCCAGGACGAAAAAACGACATCCTTTAAGTACACACATAACCGTTGTCATCAGCTGTCAACAAATGTGTGTCTGCCTCCCTCATAAACTCTGCTCATAAACATTGCGATGAGATTTGTTTTATGCCTTTAAAACCCAATTGCCTTTAAGTAAAACATACTAAATTTATGCTCCATAAATCACCTGGATTTAAATAATTGGAGCCTTTTGGTTAAAATTTGATATCGGCATTATGCACAAAAGTATTCTAGGTTCAAAGAAGTCAAACTATTTTTTAAAAAATTATAGAATAATTCATAAACCGCATTGTTAATGACGCAATTGAACTTATAAATTTGGGGACTTAATATGTATATTACTATTAATATTAGTACTTTTTTTTATTATTATATTATATTAATTTTATTTTAAACGCAAATTTGTGAATCAAAGTTTGTTTTTAAAAGTTTAGACAAAAGCACAAAAATTTCCATATTATATTTATTACTGGCTTTAAATTTTCTAAATTAAAAATAATACAGTAAATATATGATTTTTAGACACTAGAAAAATTGATTAGTTTTAAGCCTGAGTTTTAATTAATTCTTGAGTCTAACTGAAAATACAACAATACTTTATTGCTACCCTTTTATTTATGTAAACAGAACTAATTAAATGCGGATATTATTTTTCGAACTACTGCCCTAAAGTTCAAGAAACTGAAAACAAAAATAAACGAGGGTCAAAAATGCAAAGAACGCATTTTGTGCGTGTAAGTTATTGTTACAGAAGCAATAAAACATAGATAGAAAAGATACTTTGGTATAGAAACCTTATCGTCAATTGGCACTAACTAGGAGCAATGACATGTAATGAAACATTGTCAACGGACAGTTTTTAAGGGGGTCGTTGACAGTTAAAGGCTTACGAGTTAAATAAACGAACAGGACGGACTATAAAAGTCCTGATCAGCAATGGCACACGCTTCATTCGCAGGACGAACACGGGCAGAGGACGACTCACAATTCAATTACATAAACAAATACAATATAAAATCACATAAGCATAAAGCAAAGCATCCTCAGGGAAAGCAGCGTTTACATAAGAACAGCCTGTGTGGAAATTACATAAAGAACTTACTTGTGTGTTGGCAAATTAAATTATGTTTGCTTTGTAAATAAATAATGTTACAGGGAATGTGCGGAAAACTACAGCAAATAAAGAAGTAAAAGGAATCACAACTTAAAATCAATTAAAAAGCACACCTGTTGCTCAGCTTTAAACGGAACTTTGTGAGAGGTAAGTGAAAATGTTTATGAGAAATATTTAAATAGAAATATGGTTAATATCTAAAAAAAAAAAAAATAATAATGGGGGGTGGTAATGATTAATACTACTCGAGTTTAAATGAAAGACTATCAACCTCTTGAGGGATTTTCATAATATTATAGAAAAACGATTCCATATACATCTTTTTGAGACTATACAAAATTTGAAGCTGCTATAGGAACGATCAATCATTTTTATTTATATGAAAATGCCTTATATTTGTTTTTAAAATATCTCCAAGTAAATTAAGTATTACTTAAAAACTAAGGTTTTATTCCGCACAAGAAACTAGATAGTCTTTCAAATCTAAATATTTCGACAGTTAAAATATAATCCAATCCACTCCCGTAGTCTAAAAGGCTATTCCTTATAGCCTTTTAGCCTTAAAAAAAGGAGAGGTAAAACTATATGGAATTATAGATAGCTAAAGTATCACAAAGAAAATAATAACAAAGAATCTCCGTTTATTATACGATTATATTCCAATTATTTTAAATTATAAATAATATTGGGCTTCTGTGGCCAAGAGGACTAAGTTCCCAGCGTTAGCAAATTTCAGAACTCGCGGGTTCAAATCCCAGCATAAGCAGTTTTTTTTTGTGTTAATAATCTATCATATTTTTATAAAAAAAAAACTAAATAAATAATATTATTTTATAACAAATAAAATATTATTTTAAAATCTTAATGATCAATCCAAATTTTATACATTTTACAGGTGTTGTCATTCATCCGTGCGATGTACGGAATGTTGTATGAGAGTGTCCAGCACTACGTGCAGGAGGAGTACGGCATGGAGGTTTGGACCAAGGTTTGCCGCATTGTCGACTGTAAGCACAACAGCTTCAAGACCCATCAGATATATCCGGATAAGTTGATGCCGGACATTGCCGCAGCGTTGTCCGCCTGCACGGGAGAGTCCTTTGACTTCTGCATGAACTTCTTTGGTAAATGCTTCGTGCGATTCTTTAGTAACTTCGGCTATGACAAGATGATCCGCTCGACGGGACGCTACTTCTGCGATTTTCTGCAGTCCATCGACAATATTCACTTGATCATGCGTTTCACATACCCCAAGATGAAGTCGCCCAGCATGCAGCTGACCAGCATGGATGACAGTGGAGCTGTTATATTGTATCGCAGTGGTCGCACGGGAATGTCGAAATATCTGATTGGGCAGATGACGGAGGTGGCACGGGAGTTTTATGACCTGGAGATCAAGGCGTATGTAATCGACAGTCAGAACGATATCACCGGAGGCACTGCGGGTCCAATCAAGCTGACAGACGGACCCTTGACGGTTATCGTCAAGTATCGCTTGGACTTTGATAACAGGGAGTATATGGCCAAGCGGGTGAACACCGATGCGCATCCGTCGCAGGTGAGGATGCCCACGGTCAATTTGAATGTGTTCCTCGAGCTGTTTCCCTTCACTTTCGTACTCAATCATGATATGAAAATAACGCATGCGGGCGAGAAAATTGTAGAGACATGGATAATGCATAATCCGGGTGCCAATCCCAAGGGATTCATTGGCGCTCATGTCATGGATCTCTTCTATTGTCGGCGTCCCAAGGACACCACAATCGACTGGGATACATTGATCCAAATGCGAGCTGTCCTCTTTGAGTTCGAGCTCATCCGCACTGGACACAATCGAGCTGCCTACGATGCAGTCCTCAACATGGACTTTGAGAACTACGATGATATGCTTCTGAACGAGGCTCAGACCATGGCACTGGAGAATGCCAAGGAGTTCAGTGAGAAGAAATCAAATGAACTTGAAGTTGAGCCTCGCGAAGAGGAAATTGATCCCGCCACTGGGGAACGCCGATCTTCACAGGGTCTGCGGTCCATTCTGCTCAAAGGACAAATGTTTTATATTAAAGATGTTGACTCTTTAATCTTTCTGTGCAGTCCCTTGATAGAGAATCTAGATGAGCTGCACAGCATTGGCTTGTATCTCAATGATCTCAATCCCCATGGCCTGAGTCGGGAACTTGTCATGGCGGGCTGGCAACATTGCTCCAAGCTGGAGATGCTCTTCGAAAAAGAGGAGCAGCGTTCGGATGAACTGGAAAAGTCCTTGGAGCTGGCCGATTCCTGGAAACGGCAGGGAGACGAGCTTTTGTACTCCATGATACCACGACCGATTGCCGAACGAATGAGAATGGGACATGAACATGTGTGCCAGAGCTTCGAGGAGGTCTCCGTCATCTTCATTGAGGTAATGAACATCAAGGACAGCGGATCAAACAATATACAGGAAGCCATGCAGGCAGTCAACACTCTGAACCAGGTATTCTCCGCACTGGACGAGGAGATCATATCTCCCTTTGTCTATAAGGTGGAGACTGTGGGCATGGTCTACATGGCGGTGTCTGGGGCTCCCGACATTAATCCGTTGCATGCGGAACACGCCTGTGATTTGGCATTGCGCGTTATTAAAAAGCTTAAGAATCATCATGAGGCAGATGTGGCCATTCGTGTGGGCATCAACTCTGGCCCAGTGGTGGCGGGAGTCGTTGGTCTGAAGGTGCCTCGGTATTGCTTATTTGGAGACACTGTAAACACGGCCTCGCGCATGGAGAGCAGCTGCGACCCGTGGAAGATCCAGTTGTCCAACAACACGGCACTGAAGGTACGCGAAGTGGGCTACAAAGTGGAATCCCGTGGTACTGTCAAGGTGAAGGGAAAAGGCGAAATGGAAACGTTCTGGCTGCTCGAGGGACCTGATGAGAAATGATTTAAATATAATAAATGAAGTACTTACCTGTAGTAATCTTCTTCAATATTCACACAATATATGCCTTAATCTTGAGCACCTGCACTGCATTTTATAATCTTTGTGACACTCTTTGAACTTTATGAATTGCAATAAACTTGAATAATCTCTTCCTTGAGCTGAGTTTTTTTTGTACTTCTGTGGACTAGAGGCCTAAGTTCCCGACGCAGTTTTCCGAATGAGCAATTTTTTTTTGAGCTGAGCTTTAAATGGTTTTTGGGAAGCGTTTTTTACTGAAATTAACAGCTAGAAATTATTTTGAATTTAAAACAAAATATGTAGTCATTGTTATATAATTTTATTTATATTTTTAACGTCCACTTAAAGCGGTGGACAAAAATTTAAAGCATTTGAAATACAAAAATAAATTAACTTAATTTAAAATATAAAAACAGTTAAATGGACGGGGGAAACAAATAAAATTGAATTGATACAACAATAAGTTGCCTAATTGAAATTTTTTCAAAGAGGTCAATTGACTTAACTGGATACCTGATAGATTTGGGTTATCATAGAATTGTCTATCTTATATGACTAATTACTGTCTTCTTAGATCCTTTGAGAATATAATTTACGATGTATCTTAAATATTTTTAATTTATTTTCACTCACAAAATGTGTAAAATGTCAATATACTCGTATTAACTTCAAACGAATTCCAACCTGTCAGACTTGTACTTTTTCCTCATATAAAAAGCAGGTTAAAGACTCTCATTTTCGAACAGCTTGTGATGCGCAATATTATCATAAAGTGTCATCAAACGAAATGTTCTGTCGTCCGTTTCCTTAACTTTCCAACAAGCTACTGTTGAATATGCTTGCCCAGAGACATGATCAACCATCCCAATATTATGTTTAATAACTTTTATGAGCTGTTCGCGTGCCAAAGTGCACAAAGGGACACATACACATTAAGAAGGGACAGGCAGGCAATAATAATCGTAAAAGTATTGCATACTTCCTGGCTAATATAGGGCTCAATTGTGGTTACATCTGCGGCCCAATTAAATTAAGATATTCCGCGTGAGCAAAGGGAACCCAAAGTCGCACGTAATATTTCAACTAACGTGAGGCAATTAATTTTGGTTCAGTCTTAGGTCAAAGTAACTTTGCGTGTCAGAATTGAAAACATTCAAGTTTCTGTTTGCGGTTTTTACATCATTTGTCGTTGTCTTCCTTTAATGGCATTTTGAGTAACTTTTAAACGTCCACTAACCTAAATATAATAAACCACAAATCGAAACAAAATTCTTGTCCTTATCAACAACATCAGTAAAATTGTCAACATTTGTACAAAAGCTTTCACCAAATCCCTTTTTGCCAAAGATGGGGATGCTGTCGGTTTTGGTTTTGTCAATTCCAAAATCCGCATTAAATTGCTTTAAAACAGAACCTAAATTGTGTTGCGAAAAATATTACAAGCACACACACAATATGTATGTATATTGCTGTATTTTATAGGTATGCGTGGAAATGTCACAGCATTAAATACAGAAGGACCCGAAACGAACCCACAGAGGGACAAGGTAAAGGCTACACAATGATATATACATTTTATGAGCATTGACCAAAAAAAAACAAAAGTGAAAAGTAAAGACACAGGGTTGCGTCCTAATGGTTCCTAGTTCCATAATATCCTAGCAAGTAAAGATAAAAGAACAATAGTTTAGCCAATTTAACATTTTACATATATATCAACAGATTTGCAATATTTAATATCACTTCATCCTACCTCGGATAAGCTAAAAAATTTATTCAATTAAATAAAAAAATTTAAAAATTAGCACTTTTTATATAAAGAATTTCTATGCTTAAGAACTCAAGAAATATAAGAAAAAAAAATTTTTAATATTTAATATAGATTATTTATATATTATATTAGCTTATTTAAATTATTATATAATAATAATTATATTAATTTAATAATTATTGTAATTATAATAATAAATATAATTATAATAATTATTTTAAATTTAAGCCATGGTTCCATCCAAAACCTTGGCTCAGGGACTTTAGAAATTAAAACGCGAATCGAATTGATGTGTTATAAATAATTTTAAGTAATTTAATGTGCATTTTTAGGTGAGGTCTGATTCTATTCTTCAAATTTACCTTCTTAAAATTTACTTATTATTTGATTCCTAAGAATTTCGCGAAAAGCGGTAATAATGTCAAATAAGAATGTGCATCCCTGTGACAACACTTAAGTTGATTCGAAGGACAATACTTCCTGCAAAATACCAAAAGCGTAAGCACGTAATGGAAAGGACCAAGAAATTACTCCCCTTCATTTGACGCTTTATCGAAAGGCGAGCTTCAATTGGCATCAAGCAACTTACTGGCGAAGGGTGGCAAAAGGAGACAAGAACGAGGACGTTTCAAGCACAACAGCACAGAGCACATTGACTTGAAATGTAACACTAACGATGATGATGGAGGCGTTATATGTATGTATGTGCGTGTGTCTAGTAACCCAGTGAAACAGTAACAGAAACAGAAAGAGAAAGAGGAAAGGCGTAAAGTGCGCTAAAATGTCGAGCAGTTGCCCTTGGCTATAAAAGACCTGGCCGACAGCGATAGACGCTTCATTTCGCACGACAAGTGCGAGCTGAAAAGTTGCCCATCATCGAAACACGAAGACACAACACGACGAAGTTCAAGGCGTCGTCAGATGAAACCATGCAACAAGAGCAGCAGAAACAGAAGCAGAAACAGCAGCATCGTTAGACGCGGCGGCAACAACACAAATTAGTCCAACAACAGCAGTCGACAACGACGGAACGTCAACAGTTAAACAGAGTGTTAACGGAAACAGCGTAAAATCCGGGAATCTCTCACGCTGTGTGTGTGAGTGTGCGTGTGTGTGTGAGTGTGTAGCATATGCTTTGTGCACCTCATTGGACAGCTTTTTTACTTGTGATTTATAAATAAATAATGTGGCAACGGCAGCTGTTGATAAATTAAGAAACTAAAACCGACACTGAAGTGAATACGTGAGTGATTTAATGTTTGACCTCCTGCTGGCAATACAAAAGACAACAATATATATAGATATACTCACAAGGCAACCTTTTTGGTTTGATAAGGGCAAAACAAAAATATGCTTATTTTAGTCTTAGGCATTCTGCAGGATTATCCCACCCACAACAAAAAAAAATCACTTTTATAGCACTTTTAAATAATCAAGCAGAATATTTCAAATTGTTGTAAATACACAAAAGTGCACTCATGAGTATAATTTTATGAGCTATTCGTTCTTTATCTTCAACCCTTCATTTGTGGATATTAAATGAAATTCATTTAAAAAGTTTAGTTATAGATTCAATAGGCTCTTAATATAGTCAGTTGGGGTTATTTATTTATTTTAATAGATATAATAAAGAATAATGCTGATACTGAGTTATAGCATAAATAAAATAGATTAGAAAATATTACTTTTGATAATCCATTACCCTAAGGTATAATTAAACATATTTATTTATATATTTTAAGCAAATCCATGTTTTTTAAAACTATTTATTTATTTTAAATGTATTTATTATTACAGTTATTTTTATTATTAAAAGCTCTAATTGGAGTTACTAAGTAATTTTGTTAATGACTCTCTTTGCTCTTGGTAGTTGAAAATTAAAAAAAATATTGGAAAATAAGTAGACTTAGAATAGAGGGTAGCAATATACATAAACTAGACATTGTACTGGTAATACTGCCTAGGATTACTAATAAGAAAAAGTACTAAATGAATACTTTTACTGTATTAAATATTAAGATGCAACAATATAATTAATAGATGATAAAATGGAATAGTTTGGGCTTTTAATGAAAATTAAAACTTACGCAGCTGGTTTCCAAAGTGAAGAGTCTCTAGTCCATAGAATAATGTGGGTTAGAGGAAGTCGGCAAATTAGATCCGTAACTTCGGGATAAGGATTGGCTCTAAAGATTGAGATAGTCGGGCTTGATTGGGAAACAATAACATGATTTATGTGCTCGTTCTGGGTAAATAGAGACTCTATCATTTGGTAGTTTCTTGTTCGCCTTGTCTTAAAAGTCGATAAGTTCTCCAAGGTCCAATAAATTAAATATGAATTCCCGCTATATTAAATTTGAAAAGAATTGTTGGTGTTACAGTTAGTTGAAGTTAGAGTCTTGGGAATTGTCTGAAAAGAGAAAATTGAAAAGGAAAGACCGCAGCTCGCGCCGCCACAAAAAAGGAATTAGCAACAGAAATAAGTCAAGAACACAACGAACTCTTGTTATTTTGCGGACGTGACAAGCGAAAGGACATGGAGCAGTAGCATAAACAGGAGCTGAAGCCAAAGGACGCGCGCGTGCCTCACGCGTAAAAGTAAAACCAAATTAAACTGCCAAGGCAATAAATCAAAAGATATTTTTCCCAAGCTGCTTAACTTTATGTGCAGGCGACTGTCTTGTTGGCTTTCTGTCTTTCTGATATACTCAGCGTGTGTGGCTTTTATCCTTTCAGGTCTTATGTAGTCAATGTGACGTCTTCTGCAATCTAACTCAATTTTATGCATGAAGAAATGAGCTAACGGGTTAACTGACAACTCAACATTATTTTCTCAAATAATCTGTCATTTCGGTTATCAATCACAATTGGAAATTGAGCAAAAAAGTATTTTTAATATTTATGCCAGGAATCGTAAGCAAGAGTAAAGATATTGGGAAAAAACATATTTAATATCTATACCAGAAAACACAAATAAGAGTAAAGAGCTATAATAAAATTACAGCCCGATAGCCCTTTTAGGCATCCAAAAAATTGTAAAAAACTTTAAATTTAAGTTAAGTAATTTTACAAATTTTTTTAAACTCTTACTTTTTATCTACTCTCCAAAAGGTGTTATATTATTTTAAAATTTAAATATTTATTTGAAATTTGTGACTATTAAAATTTTAAAGTTTCGAACTACAATTTGAATATCTCAAAGTTTAGTTCTCAATCTTAATTTAATTATTGAATTTAAAATTTATATTAATTTTAATATTTGCAATCTCATTTTAAATTCAAATATACTCGTATGGCTTATTACAGTTTAAATTATAATATTTCTTATAAATTTAATTTAAATACTTAGAGGTGTCGACAGTTAATAGTTAAAGATAAATAAATACTGAGAAGCCTTTAAGTTTGTTTAATATTCCAATCAAATCCCATTTACGTCTACTTAACAGAGTGACCTTCGACAATCCCTGACAAATTGACCCAAGTTCTTGGCCCAAGTTGGTTAACTCCTGTTGTGAATAATGGAAAAACTTTGTAATGTGCCACCCTTATTATGTGCTTGCCAACTTTCTCTCGTTACAGATAAAGTTGCTGTAAGCAATTTGGGCTACCTGACCACCTGACCACCCTGAAACCCAAGGGAACCACGTAAATTGCCCGAGGACGTTTGACCAACCACAGGCTCCATCATGTACGGCATGCTGTATGAGAGCGTGCAGCATTATATACAGGAGGAGTACGGCATGGAGGTTTGGCAGAAGATATGCGAGATAGTTGATTGTAAGCACGCCAGCTTCAAGACCCATCAGATATATCCGGATAAGTTGATGCCGGACTTTGCCGCAGCGTTGTCCGCCAGTACGGGCGAGTCCTTTGACTTTTGCATGAACTTTTTTGGTAAATGCTTCGTGCGATTCTTTAGTAACTTCGGCTATGACAAGATGATCCGCTCGACGGGACGATACTTCTGCGATTTTCTGCAGTCCATCGACAATATTCACCTGCAAATGAGATTCACATATCCAAAGATGAAGTCGCCCAGCATGCAGCTGACCAATATGGATAACGATGGAGCGGTTATATTATATCGAAGCGGACGAACAGGCATGTCCAAGTACCTTATCGGGCAGATGTCGGAGGTGGCACGAGAGTTCTATGGCTTGGAGGTGTCTGCCTATGTCATTGAGAGTCAGAATGATATTTGCGGTGGGACCGCGGGACCAATTAAGCTTACAGACGGCCCAATGACAGTTATCGTTAAATACCGTTTGGACTTTGACAATCGCGATTATATGGCCAAGCGTGTGAACGTCGTGGCCCATCCATCGCAGCTGCGGATGCCATCAGTGGATCTGAATGTGTTTCTGGAGCTGTTTCCCTTCACGATTGTCCTGAATCATGATATGAAAATAACGCTGGCGGGTGAGAAGATCATTGAGACGTGGATACTGCACAATCCCGGCGTGAATCCCAAGAGCTTCATTGGCACCCATGTCATGGATGCCTTCAAGTGCAAGCGGCCCAAGGACACCAAAATCGAATGGGAGACGATTCTCCGAATGCGAACAGTTCTGTTCGAGTTTGAACTAATTCGCACTGGTCACAATCGCGCTGCCTACGATGCGGCACTCAACATGGACTATGGCAACTACGAGGATGAAGACAGCTTGAACGAGGCCCAGACTATGGCGGTGGCCAAGGCCCATGAGTTTACGAAGGAGCATGAGAATGACAAGGAGGAAGCAGCAGCGGCCGCGGCCAAGGATGAAATCGATCCAGCTACAGGACAGCGGAGACCGTCAGTTGGACTGCGATCCATTCTGCTAAAGGGACAAATGTTTTATATCAAGGATGTCGACTCTTTAATCTTTTTGTGCAGTCCATTGATAGAGAACCTCGATGAGTTGCATGGCATTGGCTTGTATCTCAATGATCTCAATCCCCATGGCCTGAGTCGGGAACTTGTCATGGCGGGCTGGCAACATTGCTCCAAGCTGGAGATGCTCTTTGAAAAAGAGGAACAGCGTTCGGATGAATTGGAAAAGTCCTTAGAGCTGGCCGATTCCTGGAAGCGTCAAGGAGACGAGCTTTTATACTCCATGATACCACGACCGATTGCCGAACGAATGAGGATGAGTCAGGAACATGTTTGCCAGAGCTTCGAGGAGGTCTCCGTCATATTCATTGAGGTAATGAACATCTGCGACAGCGGTTCAAACAATATCCAGGAAGCCATGCAGGCGGTTAACACTCTGAACAAGGTGTTCTCCGCCCTTGACGAGGAGATCATATCCCCCTTTGTCTACAAGGTGGAAACTGTGGGCATGGTCTACATGGCAGTGTCTGGGGCTCCAGACATAAATCCCTTGCATGCGGAGCACGCCTGCGATTTGGCTCTGCGTGTGACCAAGAAGGTGAAAGCTCACAACCTGCCCGATGTGGCCATTCGTGTGGGCATCAACTCTGGCCCAGTGGTGGCAGGAGTCGTTGGTATGAAGGTGCCTCGGTACTGCCTATTCGGAGACACTGTGAACACGGCCTCGCGCATGGAGAGCAGCTGCGACCCGTGGAAGATCCAGCTGTCCAACTACACGGCCTTGAAAGTGCGTGATGTGGGCTACAAAGTGGAGCTGCGAGGCTTTGTGAGAGTCAAGGGCAAAGGGGACATGGAAACCTATTGGCTGATGGAGGGACCAGAGTAATATTTTATATCTCACTTGCACATATTATATATTGGCATTTACATACATATTTAATTAGTCAAGAAATAAAACGTAGTACTTATCAAAAATTCACTTTTTACAAATTTTGTTTGAAATATATCGATGATAATTGATATTTTTATTTTATGATACATCGAAGTCAGTCGATTAATAATACCACTTAGGAAATTATATGTACAGCGGTGGCCAAAAGTATTTTGGCACCCTTTAAAGTTAGTTCTAGCCAAATTGTGAGCTTACTCCATGGAAAGTTTAATATCAATGGAAAGGTCTTTTGAATTCCTTTCGAATGATGTAGTACTTTCCTTAACCCATTGAGTACCCATTGAAATTTTCGAATATTTGTAAACGTCAACTTTTTCAACTTTTTTTCTCGATTTTTTAAAAAAAATGTTTTGATGCAGAAAGTTTCTTTAAACAATTTAATTAGTATTCCTCATTTTCATGCAAAAAGTGCCTTTTTCGCCATTTTCAAAAAATTATAAAAAATACTAGCGAAGAGATATTTGAAAATTTTTTTTGCAGTTACTAATTAAATTGTTTAAAGAAACTTTCTGCATCAAAACATTTTTTTAAAAATCGAGAAAAAAAGTTGAAAAAGTTGACGTTTACAAATATTCGAAAATTTCAATGGGTACTCAATGGGTTAAGGAAAGTACTACATCATTCGAAAGGAATTCAAAAGACCTTTCCATTGATACCAAACTTTCCATGAAGTAGGCTCACAATTTGGCTAGAACTAACTTTAAAGAGCGTCAAAATACTTTTGGCCACCGTTGTATTGATACTTCGAAAGCAATCAAATTAATCGCTAGCCGCGTACAAACACTGCTGCCAGAGTCGCTTTTTTCCCGTCAAATCTGGCTGTTTTAAAAGGCCATAGGCAAGTTTTGAAGAAATAATATAAAAATATGGTACTGTTTTTTAGCATTCTGTTATTTTATTTCTACCTTCTTTCCATTCTAGTTCAGAAATAAAATAAAAGTTTGCTAAAAAAGCAGTACCATAATTTTTATTATTTCTTTAATATTTGAATATTCAAATCTGGCTATTTTTTAACGGACTAATTTTGGCAACGCCGCCTACAAATATGTTTTTCCAGCTCTAGTACGATAATTCATACACCGATTACCGGTCTCAGACAATCGATCAAAACGTGACGGATAACTAGGTCGATAACAAATGTGTTGTTCGCTTTGAATAATAAATTTTCGAATGTTTTTCTCATTTCTCGAGGTGATATAAAGATAAGCCAGAGATAAATCGACGCAGTTGCAATTATATCACAAGATGCTGCGGTACAGTTTAATCGTTGCTGTTTGCGAGAACTTCGGCATTGGCATCAAGGGCAATCTGCCCTGGCATATCAAGTGAGTTTCTGGATAATCGCAACTTTGGAATGTCATTGAATTAATATTTGCCATCAACAGATCGGAGCTTAAGTATTTTAGCCGCACCACAAAGCGCGTCTGTGATCCTGCGAAGCGTAATGCGGCCATCATGGGCCGCAAGACCTATTTCGGCATTCCCGAGAGAGCGCGTCCGCTGCCCGAGCGTCTCAATATCGTGCTAAGCACGACGTTAACTCCTGACGATTTACCGAAGGATGTGTTGCTTTGCAGTGATCTGGAAGCGGCTATGCAAAAGATTGAGAGCAACGAATACCGCGATCAAATCGAGAACGTGTGGATCGTGGGTGGCAGCGGTGTCTACGCTGAGGCCATGGATTCGCCGCGCTGCCATCGCTTGTATTTGACCAAGGTTCACGGCCAGTTCGAGTGCGACACTTTCTTCCCCAAGATACCGCAAGGCTTCAAGGAGGTGCCCCTCGATGGCGATACGCCCCCGGGCGTGCAGGAGGAGAACGGCATTAAGTACGAGTACAAGGTGTTGGAAAAACAATAAACATTGAGCAATACTTTATTTGTTGCTACTGCCACGCACATCGTCCTTTGTTATCGTATCGCCGCTGAGTCCCTTGGCGGCCAGCATGAGCTCGTAGAGCTGCACCACTTGGTCATCCTTAAGCATTTCCACCGCCTGTGGATCCAGTTCCTCGCCCAGTTCGCCCTTCGGTTTGCCGCGCAGTCCCACCTGCTCTGTGATCGTGGAGGCGTAACGCTAATGGGCGGAGGGGGAAGGGAAAAAGTCATGACAATGTGAATACACGGAATACGCTTACGTAAAACTTACGGCCCATTCAGTCATGAAGAGTTGTGCCTCCATTGGATTGCATTTTAGATGCCGCCTGAATTCGTCGCGCACGTAGTTATCGCCCAAGACGCGCAGCTCTGTCGGCAGGCCTAGATATTCAAATGTTTTGAACTTAATCTCGAGTTTGTTTATGTTTGTCAGTTGCGCTTACCTCGATGTAGTCTCAATATGGTCTTATACAGTAGCCGCACACGCTGCGGATGGCTCAGTTGATTCATTACTAGTTTCGACATTGTTTTTCTCTAATATTTACACAGTGTCATATAGAAATAAATAATTTAAAATATAAAAATTCTAACAGGCAGCGGCGCCGGGCAGATGGTTTAACCAGGGCTGGGTACTTTCACGAGCAATTATCGATATATTTGCTGGCAGTCTGCGTTTTCGATATTGTTTATATATCGAAATATAATAGTTGAAAATAATTAAGTAAATTATGAAAAATTATTAAAAATAAAAGAATTGTATGATTAAAATAGACAATTCATTAATTACTTGAATTTAAAACGTTGATATAAATTGCAAGCCACAGAAATTAAACGAGTTGGCAGCTCTGCAGTAACATAAACTGGCTGCGTTTGAATTTAACTGCATATTAAATCAGATTGGCATGTCTTGACCGCGCGTCCCTTGCAAAAAGAATTCCTGTACAGAAAACCGGGCTGATTGTGGTAAAAAAACATATAATAAAGTCAATAAAATCAGTTTACAAATTAAAATAATGGTGAATAATTGTGTGCAGTTACCATAGCTATATTGTGTTATTGGTTAGCAAGTGTTTTGTTTAAGCTAAGCCAGATTTTCGCTTGCGGCTTCCTTTTTTCGCCATCGAGCAAGCGAAAGTTGCAGCCGCCGCCGCCAACGCTCACACCGCCCACAATCACTATTATTTTCTCTCAGTTGCATTGTGTACAATTTGTGTGTTTTCGGTTATAACGCAAATGTATAATGTCGCTGGATGGCGCGCAATTGAATTTTGTAAATGCCGCTGGCGTTTCGGTGGCACATGCAGCCAAAGGACGTGAATTCCAGGTGGGCTCCTTTTTGGGCTGCGATTTGGTGCTGCCCGACGCCGAGCGCGTTCACTGTGAAATCAAATGCGATGCATTTGGCAGGGTGAGTATTCTGTGTGTTTGTGTGTGTGTGTGTGTGTGTGTGTGCTACAGAAATGCGCGCGTCTTCTGTGTATATCGATTTGCCCTTTAACAAAATAACTAACAATGTAAATGTTACAATTTTCGCGCGCTCCTTCTTAAAATCTAAATAGGTATCCATTTACAATCATTCCCGCAACGAGCCCATACTGCTTAACGACCAGGTGGTGCATGTCACAGCCAAGCGTCCGCTGCTTCATGGTGCTCGCATTAAGATACTGAATGAAGTCTACACCTGGCACTTTCCAAAGTCGGAGGAGCTAGGCACACCGGATCGAGCACCACCCGAGCAGGCGGCCAACTCGTCTCCATCCTTAAAAGTAAGTACCTTGGTACAGTTATAGTTATTGTTACTAATGCCACTGGCATCCTCTCTCTCTCTCATTGTGTGTATATATTTTAGGGCAACCGACAACGTCGTCCGTTTGACAATCGCCTCACTGTGCACAAGTAAGTAACAGCATGCCAGGTAGTCGGATATTGTGTATTGAAGGGGCAGGCAACCCCTAAAAATGCTGCCATATGCTCAAAGTCAAGATAATCAAGACAAGCAAAGAATCAAAAATTGAAGATCCTTTTCCATTCTTTGTATTACATGTATTAACACAATTTTATATTTTTTATGTTTATTTTTGTTTATTAATAATAAAATTAATAATAACAAATAATATTACATATAACCACTTTACTTTAGTGCATCTATCAAATTCAAATATATATTATTATTAAATTCAAATTAAAAATTGCATTGCTAGATTATTCACATAAAGTATTTTTAGAGTACACTATTTCATTGACCTCCTGTTGCTTGCAGCTTTCGGTATTCGATCAACTCGGACGATGAGGGCAACACGTCTATTGAATCGCGAGAACTGGAGACCTCCACAAGCAGCAACAGTGCAGAAATCTCCGGCACAGCAGAGCCAGATCTCAGTGTTACGCCACCAGGCAAGGATGCTGACGAGACAGAGCCCAAAGTGGATCTGCTGGAGGCGACACAGAATAAGGAAAACACCAGCACGCTTGGCAACAAGTTGATGCTGCAGCTCTGTGCTCGCTCTGACGTTGTAATCACCTCGTTTTCACCGCGTGAAACCGGCGTTAAGATAGAAAAGTCCTTTACGGCTGTACTGAAGCCAACAAGTGGAATGGGAGTGGCATCAACGGCAGCTACACCGAAAAGCGTTTATAATACGCCCAAGAGTGTGCTCTCTGAGCTAAACGATGACAGCTGCAGTCGTGATCTGCCCGAGTTCAGCACGCCGTCCACATCCAAAAAGGCTTTGGCTGGCAAACGACCCACGTCCATGTATCTAGTTGACCTGACCACGCCGCAGCGGCTGCGACCGACACTGAGCGTAACTCCAAAACAAACGCCAGGCAGTGTTGGGGTCATTAGCGTAAACTCCACAGATGAATCATCGGATTCCTCGGTCCTTGTTATAGACATAACAAACTCGTCAACGCCATCAACAGCATCAGCGAAGCTGCAACAACGCAGGGTAATGAACACGCCTAAGGACAAGCTACTGGCGGCAGGTTCCACGCCCAAGCGTACGCCGCAATCTCTGATGAAAAGAGCACTTCTGACCAGTGCCAAGAAGCAAATAGCCGCAAGCTCCCGGACTCCGACAACACCGCTAGATGCGACCAAGCGACACTCGCTGCTCGAGGCACGTCGGCAATGCCTGACAGCCCCACGTCGCCTGCCATTCCATCCGCATCCACAGTGGCGCACGCCCGGACGACGACAAATACCGGCCGTCAATGTCAAAGAGCCTCAGACATCGCCGCGTAAACGGCAATCGATGTCATTGAGCAGCCCACGCGAAAATAAAATTTCCAAGATGCGAAAAACATTGGCAGCGAATGCGAAAATCAGTCCAAATGTTGGCATGAGCAACAAGTTGGTGGCCAAAGCACGTCGTGCTCTTAACTCACCTAAACAAGAGTCACCCAAGGCACGTCGGCCTGATTACTCGCCCAAACCAGAGTCACCCAACCGGATTGGATCACCAAAACTCGACACACCCAAAAGCTTTGATCCACACGAATCTTCAACACCAGAAGGAGCAGAGAACTCCAACGCTGAGCTAAGTCTAACGTTTACCATTGATGATGAGCAAAATGCGACTGCTCCAGCTTTGGAGGCATTGATAAACACTGAAGACGCTGGCAATGAGAGTCAAAAACTGTTCCTAGATAGTATTTTAGACGAAAATGAACCCAGGCAGAGTAAACTAACTGAAGTGGAATTGAAACTAAATGAGAGCAGCACAAAGGATTCCCCTCTAGCAAGTCCCAAAGATGCCGAAGCATGCGAGGAAACTAACAAGGAGATTGTTAATCTGAATGCAGCATCGGATGAGGAGAACTTAAACAGAACTTTCGATTTAAATGCAGCAGACGTCGAGCAATTGTCAAATTCTAAGGTTGCCAACGAGTCTCCAGTTATCGACAAGAACTGTGCAGCTGACAAGTCAACGATTCAGCTAGAGAAATCCGATGACAACTTGACAACAGATCCCATCAACAAAAGTCTTGGCAAGGCGGAAGCAGTCGATGTTATTGACGACAACATCTGCGAGGAGGTGCCCACAACTTCGACATATCAGGAAGGTAAGTCGTTTGTTGTTTGCTGTTTGCATTTGTTTTGTATCTACAGTGGATTTAACTTGCAGACTTGGCCACTATTACAGAGGTACACTTAGCTGAGGATACCATTTGCGAAGAGGTGCCCACAAGTGAGGATACCATTTGCGAGGAGGTGCCCACAAATGAAGATGACATCTTCCCTAATCGTAAGTGTTTCCAAATGATTTGACTTTAATCAGCAGTTGTTTAGCTCAATGGAACTAGGTTCCTATTTGACAATCTGGGGTGCCACAGAAATCTCTTTCGTCATTTTTCAGGTGAAAGAGATTTCTGTGGCACCCAGAATATATATTTTTAATTTGCTTTAAATTTAAAATTATTATTAGTGGCATTCCTGAAGCTGATATAAACGTGATTCGTTATCCACCTGTCGTGATATTGTGCTTTGCGCTCTTGTTTTATTTTCGAAATCCATGTCAGCTTAGAGATGAAAAACAAAAGTAGCTTGGAATAATATTTGGAGCTTGCCTTTACATTTAACACATTTACTTTTATTGTAGATAATGCAGACAACGCAGACGCAGGTTTTACGCCGAGACGCAGCCTACGACGTTCAACCATTGAGGTCAGGGAAAAACATGAGCAAAGCTTGAAGCCAACTCGCCGGGCCTCCACCTCCGCTGTTGTGGAGAGTCAGCGACGTGTGGCAGCTCTCGTTACGCCCAAGCGTAAGCGCCGCCTAAGCGAGGAGTTGCCAACAACTTCGCGTAAATCCCAGCGTTTGTTGTCCAATACTCCCAAGCGGGCATTGCCAGTGGATGAATCAGTTGGTGACATGGGCGTCATCGTTGAGGAGGATGCTGTGAGCAGTAAGCAGATAAATATACACATGTGGGCTGTACATATATTTTAAAATTATTTTTATATCCACAGCTGACAAGTTGGCAACGGTTACTGATGAGGATTATGGCACTGAATTGTCAACCAAGGATACCAATGAGCCCGACAAAATCGACTATCACGGCATGCGTGAGTTACTGAAGACTCCAAAGAGCTGCAGCACGCCGCATTTCAAAGGACTGCGCGAAATGATTCGCACACCCAAGGAGCATCCGAACACTGAGGAACTGCTGGATGCGTCAACACCTAAGCGATCTGTAACCGTCGGCCGGGTTGCACTGGAACTGTCGAAGTCCGAGACTCAAGACATGTTCTTCAAGACGCCTCGTGGCAGAAACCTTATGGTTCCCAATGATCCCGCCAGTGCCGTGCTAAAGTCGATCGATAAGTCGCTGGCAACGACCACGGAATATGACCTCAATGCGACCAATGCCACGCTGCATTTGGACAAAATATTTGACGATGTACTTGCTGTAGAGACAACAGATCCGGAAGTCACTGTGGAAGATTCTGAGAACGAGATCAATGTGACGGCAATTAGTACGGCAGCTGTTTCCGAGACTGATCCCCTGTCAACATCGACTACACCCAGTGTAGGGCCCAGTGACACAGTTCGATCCGAGGCTCTCATGAACATCTCTCATGCTGAGACCTCTCAAAAAGATCCCTTGACAAGCACGGCATTCAAAAAGGGAGCTGAGATGGATCCACATCACGATGCACTCAACGATGAGAGCTACGCAGATAGGCCCCAATCACCGGGCATCTGCGACGTGAGCGGCATTCAAATGCTGGATCGAACTACAGATTCTATGTTCTCCGAACCATTGGTTGTCACTGGCGTGGACTCGTGTGATGTGACACTGGAGGAAACGAAGCCAGCAGGAATGGCTACAAAATCGACCAAGAACGACATGCTGGATGAAGGCTCAGATACTGATTCCATGGTTGGTTTATCCGAGCCCTTAGTTCTTAGCGACGACGAGGCCGATGTGGAAGAAGTTGAATTGGACAGTCAAGAACAGGTTAAGGAATCAAATGCTGACGAGTCTGTTATTCCATTAAATGACTGTCAGGTAAAAGACAAAAATAAAGCAGAATCGTCTGTAAATAAAGAGAAGTCGATTGATCTAACCGAAGAGGAATCTACGCTGGATAACAGGCAAGGCGAATTGGCCTCTTTGAAGGAGCAAGAACAGATTGAGAAATCAAATGCTAACGAGGCTGATGTGGAAGAAGTTGAATTGGACAGTCAAGAAGAGATTGAGAAATCAAATGCTGACGATTCTATTATTCCATTGAATGACTCTGAAATTGACGACGAAGAAAACAAAAATGAAGCAAATGTCGCCAGAGATTCTTCTGCCAGCAAAATTGTCCTAAATGAAGGGAAGTCGATTGATCTAACAGAAGAGGAATCTACGCTGGATAACACGCAAGATGAATTGGCCTCTTCGAAGGAGCAAAAGAATGACCAGGATGCAGAAGCAACAGATGCTGAGACATCATGCAATCAAATGGATTCAAAGATTGAAAGTGAATTCGCAATTGACTTGGAAGCTTCTTGCTTGGATACAACCGCAGATGAGTCTTCAGCACAGGCAGAAGTAACAAAAACATCAACGATTTACGGTGCTGATTTAAGTCTGGCAGCTGAAACTCAACCCGCCGATGATTCCCTAATCAATGCTTCAAGTAACATTCAAGGCAAGGACACAAACGAAGAAGACTCCATAATTGAATTAGATGCCTCAAATGCAGATAACGAAAATTCGGAGATTCAACTGGATAGGAAAGTTTCAACAGAAGCTGATAAGGTTGAAGATATTCGTGTTGAGGAGGATTCGAAAGCTCAAAGTGTCCCTACGAATCCTGATGAGTCCGATGTTAACAAGCAGACTTCAGATGTACCCGAAACTGATCAGCAACCAGAAGAAACTTTACCAGAACTAGCAACAAAAGATGAATCGCTGATTGATGCCAACTCTTCAGCCAAGTCTGATATTCATCAAAAGGAAGTTCAGGAAGACGCTGTTGAAATATCAGCTCAAAACGAATCTATTCAGAATGTCGAATCAATAAACGAAAGCCAAGAAAAGAAAACAGTGTCTGGCAAGGAAACATCAGAAAATGGAGATGGCAATGAACAATCGTCAGAGCAACTGGTTAATGAAATCGAAAATGAATCTGAAGCTGTGACTATCTCTGATGTCTCATGCGCAACTAATGATGAGCTTGCTCCGCAAATTGTAGCAAAATCTTCAGAAGAATTGTCAACAGAGACTAAAGCCGATGTTGAGTTGGAAAGCGATTTAATAAGCGTCCTGGATGCATCAGTTGTAGATGAGGAACAGGTCGAGGAACAAGTTTCAAGTCAGTCTGAGGTTAAACATAAAACTCAAGTCGATCGGGAAACAAATAAGTCGAAGGAACACATTAAGAAACAAGTTCTTGATGAATCTGTAATTGATCTAGATGCAGAAACTGAGGAGGAGGAACAACTTCATGATGAACTGCCTGAACTTATTTCAAAATCTCCGGAAAAACCGTTAGATAAACTTGATAATGATAACGAAGGTCAAGACGATGTTGAAGCCACGAATTTTGATGATTCATTGGTTGAAATGGATGCATCAGCTGTAGTAAAATTAAAGAATGGAGAGGAGCATGCCGATAAGAAACTTGCTGAAAATTTATCCACGTCTTCTGGAAAATCGTTGAACAAGTCAGATGAGGAAATCCAATCTGCCGATCCAGAGGCTACGACTGTAGATGATGCTGAAAAAGCAGAATCACAACCCGCTGTTGAAACTTTATCAACATCTGCTGAAGCGCAAACTGAAGCCAATTTGGAATCCACCAATGCTGACGAATCTTTGGTTGAAATATATGCATCGGCTGTAATTGAAAAAGAAAAGGAAGAGGAACATCTTGGCGAATCAGCTGCTGAAACTCTACAAAAATCTGCTGAAGCTCTGTCGACTCAAGATAAGATTGAAGAAAAAACTGAAGCTGATTTAGAATCCACGAATGCTGATGAGTCTTTGGCTGAAATGGATACATCAGTTGCAGCTGAAACAGAAAAAGGGAAACATCGTGATCAACAAATCTTATCAACATCTGCTGAAATCTTGTCGAGTCAAGATGAGATTGAAGATCAACCTAAAGCTGCTGGAGAATCCACGAATGCTGAGGAGTCTTTGGTTGAAATGGATGCATCGGCTGTAATTGAAACAGATAAGAAAGAAGAAAATCTTAGTGAAGAAGCTGCTACAACTTTATCAACAACTCTTGAAGTCCCGTCTGAAGTTGAGGTGAATTCCACGAAAGCTGCTGAGTCTATGGTTCAACTGGATGCATCAGTTGCAGAAGAATCAGAAAAAGGAGAAGCGGATTTGAAGTCCACGAATGCTGATGAGTCTTTGGTTGAATTAGATTCATCTGTTGTAATTGAAACAGAACAGAAGGAAGAAAATCTTGGTAAAGAAGCTGCTACAACTTTATCAACATCTCTTGAAGTTCCGTCAATTCGAAATGAGGTTGTAAATGAATCTCCACTTGAGGTTGAATCTACGAATGAGGATGGGTCTATGGTTCAAATGGATGCATCAGTTGTAACTGGAACCGAAAAGGAAGAGGAATCAGCTGGTGAAACTTTACCAAAATCAGCTAAAGCTCCGTCGACTGAAGATAAGATTGAAGATAAAACTGAAGCTGATTTAGAATCCATGAATGCTGATGGGTCTATGGTTCAAATGGAGGCAACAGAAACAGGAAAAGGAGGAGCGGATTTGAAATCCACGAATGCTGATGAGTCTTTGGTTGAATTGGATGCATCAGTTGTAGTTGAAACAGACAAGCAAGGAAATCTTGATGAGTCACCTGTTCAAACTTTATCAATATCTCTTGAAGCCCCGTCAAATCAAGATAATAATGAAAATATAACACAAGCTGAGGTGGAATCCACGGCAACGGCAAGCGATGGGCCAGAAACACACATGACAGAGGAACTTGTTAAAGAACAAGCTGCTGATGACTTTGTAATTGATCTAGATTCAGAAACCGATGAGGAGGAGGAACAACTGCAGGAACGACTTCCCGAAATTATTTCAAAGACACCGGAAAAATCGTCAAACAAACTGAATGATGAAAACAAAACTCAAGACAATGTTGAAGCTACGAATGTTGATGATTCATTGATTGAACTGAATGCATTGAGCGACAAGGGAGATGAGCAACTGAGTGTGTCCGCAATACCATCAACTTCTGCAGAAAAATCGTTGAATGAGCCGCTTGATGAAATCAATACCCAAGTTGAAGTGGAAGCTACAAATACGGACGATTCACTAGTTAAACTGGATGCTTCAGTTGCAACTAAAGATGACCAGGAAAATGAACAACTTGATGTTTCCGAAATTAAATCAAAATCTGCAGAAAACGCGTCAGGAAACGAAGCTAAAGTCAGTCTAGAATCCACGACTGCAAATGATTCTTTGATTGAACAGGATGCAATAAGTATTGCCGAAACTGATAAGTCCTTGGTTGAGCTTGACAAAAGGAATTCCGCATCTACATCTGCTGAAATTCAAGACCCTCAAAATGCTAATGAAGCTGAACACAGAGACAAAGAGAATCCATTAACTGAATTAAGTGCCAATGTGTCATTAGACGAAAATGGAGTGGAAAATGCTGAACATGACGAATCAAAGCATATTCCAGATGTCATAGAACCGTCAACACAGAGTGAAGAGCCTGAACCTGAGCAGAAGTCCGCTTTAAATGATTCAATAGCCAAGGATCAAGATCTAAATGAACGAGACGTGGTTGCAGAACAAACAATGAATGCAGAAATCGAAAAACAGGTTTCCGATCAAGCTACCGATGCTCAAAATGATCCTTTGAAAACTGAGAAAGCGTCACCCGAAGTCCTTTCAAGTAAAATTGAAGATAACTCAGCAGTTATTGATTTGGATGCCAGTTGTGTGGTTGAAAGTCTATCTGTTGAAGCTAATCTTAAAGAGCAAAATGTGGCTTTGAATACAGAGGAGAAACGGGCATCTGGTGAAGTAGAAACAATCGAAACCGATCAGACGGAGGCAACAAAAGCACCAGAACAAGACACCAAATCGACAGGAATTGTCGAACCCACCACACAAATTATTGAGAGCAAGGTTGAAGATAAGAATCCGGCTATCTCAATGGACACAATACCAAAGAAAGGACGTAGCCGCAAGCCGTCTACAACTGAAGACTTTGACACTGAACCGACTGGGATAAAACTAACAAAACGTACCAGGAAACCAAGTGTTGCCTTGGAACTCAAGGAAACTCAAGTCCAAACGAAAGATCAAAAGCCTAATAATGTGCACAAAGCTGAGGAGGATGTTGCAGCTGTATCATCGCATGCGAATACAAAATTAACAGCTGAAATTCACTCGGAAAAACCGAAACGCCGTGTGCGAAAACCAACGGCGGAAGTTGTCGAAATTGAAGACAAGACCGAGGAAACAGTGGAGCAACCAATTGCCTTGGATAAGCACAATCAACAGGAATCTACAGCAGAAAATGTTGACTCTGAAGCGCCCGTAGAAGAGAAGAAGGAAGAACACGTCGACTTGGAAAAACCAAAGCAACGAGTTCGAAAACTGGCGAAAGTTGTTGAAGCTGAAGATAAAGTGAACGCGGCAGTCGACTTGGAGAAACAAAAGGGACGTGGCCGAAAACCTTCAGTGGAAGTCGTCGAAAATGCAGAGCCTGCTGATGGAAAATCTAAACAAGTAGAAGACTTGGATAAGCCAAAGCGTCGAGGACGAGGAAAACCTGCAGCAGAAGTCGAAACTGTAAAAGAGTCAAGTGACAAAACAGTCGAATTGGATAAACCAAAACGGCGAGGACAAACGCCCTCTCGACATGTTGTCGAAACTAAAACCCAAAGCGAGGAAGCAATCGAAACAACAGTGGACTTGGATAAACCGAAGCGGCGCTTACGAAAATCGTCGGCAGAAGTGGTGGAAACTGAAAAACACGACGAAGAGAAATCAAAGCAAATGGAAGAATTGAATAAGCCAAAACGACGTGGACGAAAACCTTCAGCTGAAGTTGTTGAAACTGAAGCACACGTTGAAGAGAAGAAGGAAGACGCAATCGAGTCAAAACGACGTGGAAAGAAGCCATCGGCCGATGTTGCCAAATCCGAAGAGCATGCAGAAAAGAATACAGAAGATACAGTCGACCATGATAAGCCCAAACGACGTCTACGAAACGCTTCAGCTGAGCCGCAAAAAGACTCTGAGCCCGCAACGCACACTGAGGAAGTTGTCGAGCAAATAAGGGAGAAACCCAAACGTCGTTATCGCAAACCGTCGGCAGAAGACACAGTTGCAGTTGAAACGGTGGAGCTACCAGCTAAGAAAGCCACTCGCAATGCACGAAAAGCATCCGCTGAAACAGTTGAGAGCGACAAGACGTCAAAGGAACACTTGTCAGTAATTGATGAAGCAGGTGAACCGGCAGAGAAGAGATCGAGACTCGAAGCGACAGCTGAAGTGGATGCAGCTGATAATGTGCCAGAGGAAGAACCGTTGGCGGAAACAGTCTCTGCGTTGGTCGTGAAAGAGGTAGAGCCGCTGTCGAAGATTGTTGAGGCGTCCGATGCTCGCGTAAAAGGCTCAGCTCGTCGCGGACGCAAGGCAACCGTTAATGAAGAAGAAGCTCCAGTTATTGTTGAGGCCTCAGTGCCTCACAACAAGGTCTCAACTCGTCGGGGACGCAAAGCAACCGTTGATGAAGAATTAGCAACAGTTGTTGAGGCCTCAGTTTCGACTCGTCGGGGACGCAAGGCAACAACTGATGAAAAAGCTCCAACTATTGATGAGGCCCCAGAATCTGACGAAAAGAGCTCAACTCGTCGGGGACGCAAGGCGACAACTGATGAAGAAGCTCCAACAGTTGTTGAGGCCCCTGAATCTGACGAAAAGAGCTCAACTCGTCGGGGACGCAAGGCAACCGCCGATGAAGAAGCTGCAACTGCACAGCCCGTTGAAACAGCTGAGGTCAAGCCTAAACGACGCGGACGCAACGCATCGGCTGATGTGGCACACGCCGAAGCCCAACCACTGGCGACCACCGAGAAACCAACGCGACGTGCTCGAAAACCCAGCGTAGATGTTGCCGCAACTGCGGAGCCGCCAGCTGAGAAGAAGAACACGCGACGCGTTCGTAAGCCATCGACAAGTGTGGAAATAACCGTGGAGGAGCCACCCAACCAACAGCCCAAGAAGACGACGGCACGCCGTGGGCGTAAGGCATCTGTGTCCGCACCTGCTGATGAGGCGACGCAGCAATTTGATATCCAGAGTCTACCCATACAACCCATCGAGACTGCGGCAATTGTCAGCGTTATGGTGTCGCCGAAGCCTCAGGTGCTCAGCTCAGAGGATGAACTGACTCCCCGACGCCGTGAGGGACGCAATTTGCCACGGAAGAACTACAGCGAAACATCGGACGAGGATAAGCCGGGCTCATCCCGTAGAGCACGTAAACTCGCTGGCAACAAAACGCCTGTGATGACAACTGTGAAACCGGCAGAGCCCGGAACATCACCACTCCCAAAACCATCAACTCCGCTGCCGTCAAAGCCTGTGGAGGCAGTGGTGGAAGTGCTTACGCCTGTTGCTCCCATCGTCCTGCCAGAACCGACGAGTTCACAGAAACGCGAGGGACGCAATATGCCGCGCAAGAACTATAGCGAAACATCTGACGATGACAAGCCGTCGACATCGCGTGGGCGTCGTGTTCGTCAGCCGACGATCAAGGCCCTTGAGCAACTGGTGGTGGACGCAGCGGCTCGACCGGCAACGCCCAAACGTCGGGCGGGAAAGGCAAAGGCGGCCGCTGAAAGTGCTGACGATCATACCGAGGAGCCGGCTGTGAAAACCGCTAAAATTGCTGTGGAAGAAGCCGAAGCTGCTGCACCGGCGCCCACGCCCGTCAAACGCGGTGGACGCAAAGCCAAAATAGTCGATGAAGTGGGAGATCAACAGCCGGCAACTAAGAAACCGCGGGGCGGAGCACGGGCAAAGACGCCAGCGACTGCTGAAATAGAGAAAGTACATGAAGTTGAGGAGGTGCCAAAGGAGGTGCCGGCCACCAAGCGAGCGGCGCCAGCACGTGGACGTGCCGGACGCGCTGTCAAGGTCGCTGATGAAGCGGAGATTGTTCAGGAGACGGTGACGCCATCGCGCAGCGGACGTGGTCGCAAGGTGCACTTTGAGACGACTGAGGAGCCAGTGGTGACAGCGGCCAAGGAGGATCAACCTCCCGCCGCCGAGGCGCCCAAACGTGCCACACGCTCTCGCCGAAAATAATTGAATACACTCTTGATTACACTTATTGAATTCTTTTTCTACACTTACAAATTTTAGTTTTACGTTTGCATCTTTTTATTGTTTATTGTTTATGCCTCCTGTGTACAAAAAAATGTTTACAGAACGGTAATATAGCTATGTATTGTTAATTTTAAGTTAATCAAAATAAATGAGTATCGTTATACGGATAAGAATAAAGAAAAGACACGCTCAAGAATACATAAACAATACATAAAACTTAATCTAGACCTATAAAAGATACACAATGAATATTGAATACATATAAATATATATATAAAAATGAGCACATAGCTTACCTTGTAAGGACTCTAATGAAGATTTCTAACTAATAAAGATAATTAAAAAAAATTAACTAAAAGCAAGAGTTTTTTATGTAAATGATATTAATATTTATTTAGCAATTACTAAATAAATGATAAACCAAATAATTGGATTATCTTTTGAGATACAAGTAAAAAGCATTTTTAGCTAACTTTGGATTGCCTTCCATAATCGTTTATTTATTTTTATTTTTCTGCTTTGAATTTTGTCATGCATACACATTGTAAATCAATTGCATATTTATAAAATAGGTTTGCTTTTTGGTATATTCGTATATCTAAAGTTTCGTTCTTAATCATCTTTGACAAGCATTTGAAATTCTTTCGATTCTAAATAACAAGGGCCTACAAAATGTTGGTATAATTGAGTAAAATGTTGCGTATAAAAGCTGCCTATATTAATTATTATTTATGTATGTATATACTCGTATATTGTGTATTTAGCACATATAAATATAAAGAGCCTAGCTTACAAGGTTTGAGAACATATTGTGGCAGCGTTTCATGAAATTTGTGCCGTATTGAGAAATAGATAGTGTAAAAAAGATGAAAACATATAAATAACAACAAAGTGAACAATAAATTCTAAATATAAAATAAATGATTAAGGACGTATGAGGATTGTGTTTGGTAAAAAAAACTTTCAGCACCGGCTCCTCTTATAATATTAATAATAATAATAAATAGCATCTACGTCAAATAAAGCACAATTATCTTAGCATAAAACATAAATAAGTTACAAGTTCACTGGGTAATACTATAAAATATAGAATATACACATATCAAATGTGTAAGAAGGTGCACAATCAAATAAATAAATTAAACAAATTCTTTGTGCATAAAAGCTACTTAAATAAATATAAATGTAAATGCAAGTGATTTGTGATTTGATTTGTATGTGCGCGCACAATTTGAATATCGTGTTTGTTTCTTTGTTGCTTCGTTTGTTTGTGCTTTAGGCTTTCATCAAGAGATGAGGCTCGGAACGCAATGAGTCCGTGAGGTATTGCGTCTTCATAGTTTTCTGAAAATAGCGTTTCTCGTTCGGGGAATTCACCATGTAGACAATTGGACGCACGCCCACATTGCGCCACAGATCGCCGATGTGCCTGCAATGCCAACAAAGAAAGAATTGGAGCATTACAAAATAATTATAAATAAATACTTATATGTATTTAAATATACTCACAAGTTGAACTCCTCTTTGTTAAGAAATACCACACTAATGCCAATTACAGGAGCAATAATATTGCGAAGGATCGCACCATAAATTGAGGTAATCAGTGTTGAGGATTTGAGCATGGAAAGCGATAGATAACTTTCATGCCACAGCCCACAAATAATCTCGGGTCTCAGTTTGCGCAGCTGTCAAAGATTACAAATAGTACAAATTATCAGTTTAAACATAAATTAGTCATGTGGTTATCTTTCAAGGTATAACTACTCAAAGTGAACTCTTTAGCAAGTGATAAATAAATAACAACCTGATAAATGGCCAGTGGCGATCGACTAATGACAACGGTTCGCTGTGTAAAGGTTTCATTCGCATGCATAAACTTCTGCAACTGATCGATCATGACGGCACTTGTATCCTGCAGATGCAGAAACAACGTGGGAGTTGAATTCTGCTCCTCCAGAAAATCCGCCAGTTGTTTGAGCGTGGACACGGATTCGGCTTCATACTGTGCGCTGTTAATAAAATGAAAAATCACGATAAAAATACAATACAAAAAATGAATTTTATTTTTATTTCCTGTTTAGGTATTAATTAATCAATATTAAAATTTTAATGACTTATAAATTCAAGAAAAAAAGTGAACAAAGTGAGAATATTAATTTGAGGTGAATTAATTTCAGGAATCGCCCAAAAGTTAATAGTTTAAGAAAAATAATCGAGGTGTGGGTATGAACATAATTTAATTTCCAACCTTTTGTTTATTTTTAAATTGTTTTACTTGACCTTTAATTATAAATTATAAAATAATCATTAAATTTTTATTTTTATAAAAAAGCATTTTAAATTTTTTTAAATAAAAATCTATTAAATATTTGAAAAACATTGTTTAAATTTTTAAAAATAAAACTTGGAGAGGTTTTAAACGATTTTATTTTAAATAAAAGTGATATTGTTCATATTGCAATATTTATTTAAAAAGTTTAAATATGTTCATAAATATAAATATTTACATATATAAAAATCATTCAACAAATGTTTATCTTTTATTATTTTAAATAAAAATCTTTTAGATATAATTAAAAAACATTGTCCATAATTTTTAAAAACAAAACTTGGAAAGTTATTAAACGATTTGAAAAAGTATTGAAACCTTTTATTCGCTTTTTAATAAAAGTAAAAAAAATTATGTTTTTAAATATAATTGTAATATGTATTTAAACAGTCTAAATATGTACAAAAAAATCATTTAACAAATGTTTATCTAGAATTATTTTAAATCAAAATCTATCAGATATATTAAAAGAACTTTGTTCATACACAAATATAGCTTCTTTGAGGACATATGATATTTATGTACATATGTATATCTATAGAATAGAATCAATATTAAACGATTTGAAAAGTATTTAAGCCATTTTTACTTTTAAATAAAATACATAATCATTTTTGAAATTGTATTATTTATTTCAAAAAAGTCTATACAGTCACGATCAGTTGAGTACTGTTGACTTACCCCATTGGATGGTGATCCGTGATATTGAGTTGCTGCAGTTCGTGCAGCGTGTGATGGGAGAGGTTGCCGGTTAAGCTGGCACGTTCCACGGTCAGTCGATTGGCAATGACAATCTCATTGCAGGCTGTGATGCCGGCATCCAAAAGGACATTGCGATAGCCACGTGCGAGACACTATAAATGTGATTGTAATTGGAATTGTAATAAAAAGGGATGTTATTGATTTTCGACTTTCGTCTGTGACTGTCTGTGACTGTGAACAACAACAACCACCACCACCACCGACTGCTGCTGCTGACGTCACGTTGTCACATTCACCGACTGACCTTTTTGAGAGCTGCCTTTGAGTTCTCGGGGGCATCGTAGCCGGCACCGCGATTCGCAATGGGCCAGTAATTGGGCCAATCGTCTGGCGTGTTCAACAGACTCAGCAGACGCTTCTCGTTGGGGCTGCGCTGAAGCTTGACGAACTTGGATGCCACACAGATGATGAGAAGCGTCAGCGTGCACCACGGAATGGCGAGATTGCAGAAGAACCACAGCACATTGAAGCAGAAGAAAATGAGGCTGACTGAACAACAGAATAGCTTATAGATCATTTTCAGGCACAGCCAGAACCAGCGCCACCACATTCACCACAAAACTATTGGATGCAAATTGAAATTTGTATAGTTGTTGCTGTTATAGTTGTGGTTGTTGTTGGTTTATTTATAAACATCTATTTTGTTAGGTTTGTCTGATTTGCATTTACCCCAATAAGAACCACTCCCACAATTGCCACTCTGCCGCTTAGCTCACACAGTGACCGGTATTTTTGTATCGTGTGTGTTTTGTATTTTTATTATCTAGCACAATTCTTTTCAAAAAAAAACACACTTATTGCAGCTGAAAGTCCGAAATAAAAAAACCGTCACTTAATCCAATTGCAGCCGAAACGAAGTGTGATAAATTTTTCCAATAAGAAGTAGTGCTGGGTTGCTCATGAGTGAGTGAACAAAAAAGAGTTGCTCTCTGAAGTGAGCAAGTGAACATGTTCCTTCCGCACATTCCAAATTGCACTTATTGCTTGGCGCCAAAAAAAAAAAGGTGGCAGCCTTGGGACGGTTCAAAATTGACCGAATTTAATTCTATTTAAAAAAAGATTTATATTCGAACATTTTATTTTTTTCTTAATAAATATTGAAGCTAGAGCTTTGAAACTTTCACAGGAGGATTTCTAATATTTTTTATAATTTTTATAATTTTTTTTTTAGAACATTTTACTAATTTGTTTATTTCTTCACAGCGCAAAGGCTGACGTTCCCCAAACCAATTTTAAAATTAACTTTATGAATTTACAAAACTTATTACGTTCTTGCTTTTTTCAATTTGAACTCAAAATTTTTTTAATCATTTTTTTCAAATTAATTAATTTTGTTAGAGAAATGACATGGGACATTCGTGCGTGAGGAAATCGTGTTCTTTATTTAAGCAAACTATCGATAACAGTAATCAGCTCAATTGTGGCGCGAATAATTTGAAAGCAAGTAGAAAATTTGTATCAATTTGAGTTGTAAGAAAAACAATTATCTTTGACTTTATCACTCAATATTATTGTTATTTATTATCTTCAACTAGCAGTTTAGATGAAACAAATGATTTTTATAGTTTTGTAAGCAAGCGTACCCAGCGTCTTATAGACGGGTGCGACAAACGCGTATAAACACCAGGATAATATGGATCTGCAAATAACAAATCGAGTAAATTAAATGATAATAAATTGAAATTAATTTTCCTGAGCTCACCTGCACAGCCAACGCCCCAGGACACGACACCAATCAGTCTTCCTTGTACGGTAAGTGGACCACCGCTGTCGCCTATTAAAGACAAATCAAGAAAAAAATAAAAGAGTGTTAATAATATTTAAAGTAAGTTTGAAGTTGATATAATTTGTTGACTCACCCTGGCAGGCATCTGTGTTACGTGCTGCCGCACAGAACATGCTGACAACAAGACAAGAGACGGTAAAATATTAATTAGGTATTTTCGAATGATACGAGCAACATGTATTTGCAGAAGATGACGTTTATCTCTTAGAAGTAGCTATTTTGTATTGCCAGCGTATCTTTTTCTCTCTCTCTCTTTCTCTGTCTTTCTCTTTAACAGTCAGCGAAGACGTCACCTTGTATAAACACAACTTGGATACAAGTACACAGAAGTAAAAACTCAAGTACTTCGAACTTAATTTCTCACCAAAATTTAAATTACTGAAGTCAAGTATTTCAATCTTATTGCAAGTACAATATATTAGGTACGATATCTAAGTATTTAAGTATTTTCAAACTTATAATTACATTAAAACGTAATTGATTTAAGTACAATTCAAACTTCACAAACCGGAACCATTTGGGAATTTTAACCAATCGAATGCCAAAAAGATATAAATATTAAAAAAATGATAAAGGATTTTTTGAACTTGATCTGTGAGTCCAACGCGAGTCACGAAGTAATATTAAGAATTTTGGGTACTCACTACTAGTAATTTTAGAATTTTACTTGATTCAAGATTCGTTGTACCTATATCAAGATTGTTAGTACTTGGCTAAAGTATTTTTATGCACATTTTCAGTAATTCGAACTTATGTCAAGTATACATTTTAAGTATTGAAAATATTTAAATCAAGTTCATTCGAACTTAATTTTAGTACGTCTTTTTTTCGCTGTGTCTCTATCTGGCTTTAGTACTTACGCATCACTCACTCCGCCGTGAAAACTCAAATCATTCTGACACTTCTGCTGATTAACCGTGTAAACTGTCGTGTACTTCAGCACTGAAGATAGCATCGGTTCGGTGCTGCTCATGTGTCCCCAGCCGGATACAATGGCGGAGGTATTCTCCTGTATCGTCTCGCCTGCCTCTGGCATTTTGATGGGCGCCACATTGGGCGCCAAGGTCAAAGCTCCGGTTAGAGTGCGCAGCAGGGCGACATCAAAGTTCATATCGGTGGTATCGTAGGAGGGATGCTTGTAGATCTTTTGTACCGTCATAATGCTGCCACCGCTGGAGCGTTTCACGGTGCCCAGTCGCAGAGTGAATTCCTGCGGCTGATTCTCGTGCCCGTCGACGCAATGGGCGGCGGTTATGGCCCAACTGCCGTCCAGGATTGAAGCTCCACAGATGTGGATGGTTAGGCGGCGCAGGGACAGTTGATAGGGGAATTCCCCCTCGCGAGCCTCCCGCCCATTGACAATGCGTCCGTCCGGGCGACGCTTGACAGCCGCCCCGCCGCCGCTGATCTGGATCAGGAAAAGGCCGAAGATCAGAGGAAGGAGTAGAAATGTGTTCTGCATGTCGCCGTTGACTCTGCGAAACTGAAACTGAACGACAGCTGACAGACAGTTAATCATCGTTGGAGTTTTGTTTTGCTTGGCAGAAAATTAGAGTTGAGTTGCACTTTATCAATTCTACTCTTCGTTATCAGTTCATGTACTTGATTTCAGCAGAACTCAATTGCTGACTAGTATAATTAACAATTGTTAGTGGATGTTTGTTGTTTTGATTTTCGCTGATTTTCATATTGTTTACTGACTGACGATGATAATGCACAATGAACTTGAGTAATTCCCCTTGTGAAGGGAATTGGAAAATCCAATAACATTTCGCTATCAAAACCAGATGTGAACAATATTAATCAATCTTCTTAAAATACGTTAGCTGCGTTGTAATTTAAAATAACGCTTGAACCGTCAAGTACTCGATTATTTTCAATGCAAAATGAGCATAAAGCATCGATATCTCCCATTTTGATTCATCGATAGTTTTGCAATGCGGAGATTTGCCGCTTAACACGTTACGGTCACGCTCAAGGTGGATTTACTATAAGGTAACGTTGTCACCACCACAGCTGCTCTCTTTCGAGGCTACAAACATTTGACGTATGCCTGCAAACGTTGTCGAAAGAGGTTGTGTATCGCATGTTTTTTTATTGTCTTCTTCTTTACGAATAAACTCGATGAAAGAAAAGAATGAAAATAATAATTATGAATTATTTCGTTTTAATTATTTTGCGAAAACATTTTCTTTTCTGTCATATGAAACAATAACAAACGAAGAGTGCAGCACGTAAATCGCTCGCCATCTTTTTCTAGCGCTTGTCTCTCTGAGAGCGGAGAGAGAGAGGTGCAAAAATGATTGTAACCCTCACCACATCGGACGACGTCACCTTAATAGTAAATCCACCTTGGTCACGCTGACAACCAACCAGTCTCGCGCTTACAATTGCTCAACCACCACGCTCGATTCGGACACACTTCGCGTTCTATCGATTCGAAGAAATGTTTACAATAAATTAACATTAATAACACAAGTTCGACTTCCATATAAGAATTATCTCTGATCCTTTAAAGGATAATTATATTTAAAAGCAACTCAAAACAAAAATAAACTGTGCCCTTGCCAAGTGTTTTGTGTTTGTGTAGATGTGTGTGAGTTCCTTGTTGTTGTTGGTGTAAAGGATTACGCGATACTGTGCGTGTATGCGTGCAAGCAATTTATCAAAATGCCGTATCGATATTAAAGAAATTCAGTTAATATTACAAGTGCTTAGCTATACAAAAAAGGTGTGTATAATGTGCAGGTCACAACAATCAATAGAATTTCAATCCTGGCATCACACACACACATACACACATAGAAATTCAACCCTCAGCTTATCATTCTGACAAGAAAAATAAACCGGATTCAAGTTTAGTTAAGCGGCAAACATAAACTCACCAAACGAGACAAATGATAAATTTGTACTTGCTTGATTTAAATCAGATTGCATATCAAAATTGCAGTGTGGTATGAGGAGTCTGTACATATTTGTCTGTGTGTGCGTGCAATTACCGTTACAACGCACCTGACACTTAACGTCAAGGCTGTCTATCTCACTCTCCCCTCTTTTCCCCCCACCGCTTTGTATTTAATTTGTATAGCTAAAAATAAGACCAGACTGTAGTCTGGCAACACCACAATATTTGCATCTCCTTTTTTACTTTGCATTTATTTGAGTTTTTCGCCCTTCCTCTTACAAATTGTTACAAAATTGCTGGCCACACACACAGGCGTGCGTCTTTAATTTATGCAGCAACAGCAGCTCATCTTTATTTAGCTTTTTTATGCTTACTCATTCATTCATTCATTGAGACTGCTTTCAACTCTCGCCCGGTGCAAAACTCGTTTCTCAGTTCTTTACTAGATCGTTCAAAAAGTCCCCGGACTGACAGTGAAAAAAACATTTTTTTTTTTTTAATCAATTTATTTATTCAATATAGTCTCCGTCTAGCTTAATGCACCTTGTCCAAGGGTCTTTCAACATTTCGATGCCTTTTTTGTAGTGGTCTGAAGAAAGTCCCTCAAAATAGGCTTCAGTTTCCCATTCAACTTCTTCATTGGAGTAAAATTTTTATCCCTGGAGCCATATTTTCAAGTTTGAAAACAGATAGTAGTCACTAAGGGCCAGATCTGGGGAATATGGAGGATGAGGAAGCAATTCCCAACTTAATTCTTTGATTTTTTCCATCGTAAAAGCGGCTTTGTGAGATGGTGCATTGTGTTGACGAAAAGGGTTTTTTTCTTTGCCAAATGCGGGCGTTTCTTCTTAATTTCGTCATTCACACGAGATCAAGCAATGCAGAGTTATATTCTTTGTTGCATTTTTCACTCTTTTTAAGATAGTCGATGTGTATTATTCCATGTCCATCCCAAGATACACTGGCAAAAACCTTACCAGCCCATCGACTTGCCTTCACACGCTTCGAACGGCTTTCACCGGCCTCGCCACTCAGCTGATGACCGATTGGACTCCGGAATGTAGTGATGGATCCAAGTCTCATCCATGGTGATATATAGACGAAAAAATTCGCTTGGATTTTGGTTAAACATGTCCAAAAAGGACTTGGAATCGGCCACTCGTTTTTCCCTTGATCAATATCTAGGAAATGCGGCACCCATTTTACATTGAGCTTTTTCATATGCAAATGGTCATGCAAAATCGAAACCGATGACCCAGTCGATATGCCCACAGTCTCAGCAATCTCACGCACTTTGACTCTTCGATCAGTCAATACGATTTGACGGACTTGTCTGATGATCTCTGGGATAATCACCTCTTTTGGCCTTCCCGAACGCTTCGAGTCTTCGGTGCTCGTACGACCGCGTTTAAAGTTGGAATATGGAATATCAATCGCAAATAGTTGATTTACCTAGAGCAGAGACCCCGTAATGCTAATCAAGCCATGTCTTTGCTTCTACGGTATTTTTTCCCATCAAAAAACAGTGTTTAATCAAAACACGAAATTCAGCTTTTTCCATTTTTCAAAAAACTTAAAAAGTTGCACAACAATAATATTTCTAACTCGATAGCGAAGCTTCCGATTGCGCTCAAATTTTCACTGGAGCCTAGAAATGAACTAGTCAGTCTAAAAAAATTTATTTCAAAATTTTAGTGGAGTGGCCTATGTGTCAGTCCGGGGACTTTTTGAACGATCTAGTATATGCGATATTCGTTTTGTGTTGTTGTTAGTATTTTTATTGTATAATTCAATTTAAATTGATTTTCTTCTTTTGCTTCTCGTATATTTTTTTGCAAAGTGCAAGGTATTTATGTGCTCTCTTCTTTGTTTTACTATCCTACATACACACATACCATTTATGTACGCATACATTCGTACCTAAACAGATAACTCATTCCCTTTCCTTTGCTTTCTTTGACCTTTTTTCACACTTTATTGGAAGCGCCCCCCGCTTAGCCCCAATAACAGCTACATATGTATATGTACGTGTGTATAAGTATGTGTGGATTGCTCTTGAACCTCATTCCAATTACTAATCACACGTTGTTGTTTTTGTTTTTTGCTGTTTGTCTGACCATTTGATGTTGTTGTTTCTTTAGCGTGTTCAATTGAAAAGTGGCTTGGTCAAAGAAAGGTTCAACTTGTTTGCTAGATACAGATTAACTCAACAATTTGCTCAATGAATCATTAAATAAAACACAACTTTAAAGCATCAACAACTTCATAAGAGAAATCTTAAATTGTTGTCAATTGGAACAATTGTTAATTACAACTATTTATAGTATCTACAACTACTTTAACATGTACAAAAAAGTATTACGAGGGAGACAAACTTACACTTTTTTTTAATAGAAAGCGACTATAATTTGCCAATAAATCGCTACTAAATGAAGTAGAAATAATTGCCCATTTCGAATTTTAAGCAATTAAAGCAAAGAAGCTTTCATTAACAACTCTGCCAATGATATGTTAAAAATGCTAACAAATCTTGTGCAACATTTGTATCTTTGTTATTAGCGAAGCGTGAATTTGCAATTTGGAACAGCTTGTTAACATCACGCAAAATTGACCAGCGATTGCAGTAACTTATGCTACACTTACAAATACCCTGCAGTTAGAGGAAACTAACTAAAACAAATTTTTTGATTTGGGAAATTAATAAGATACAGTATCTACAAAATAAATTATGTTTAAATTATTGTTGTAAAATGTATAATTCAATTTAATAATTAAAACAGAATTAGTTTTATTTATATTACACCTATATTTGTATTTGTTTTTGCTACTTGTATTAATTTCAAATAATTAGGGTGTAGTTATAATTTTAATAGTTGAACGAAACGGGATAAATAAGTGTATTGCATCAAACTGGAAACGCAATTCGTGTTGAGCATGCGATAATTTTAATTGACTTGCAATTTGGGTAATTAATTAAATTGAAGGATAATTGAATTGGACATGAAACAGACCTTTTTCAAATTTACTGAACTGATCTCCAATCTGTTAAAATAATTGCAATCTTATATATCAACTGCTTGATCTGTAGACAAATTGAATCAAAAACAGTTCCAGGAATCCCGCTATTAAACTGTCCTGTGCAAAAATTAAATTAATTCTCATTTCCTTGTTGTAATTGGATTTCGCTTTTGGGTGGCATTCGTCGTATATCGTGACTGGAATTAAGAAAACTATTTAATGGACACACTGCAGTGCCAAACTTGGACTGCAATTGGTGGCCAGGCTGGAAGGTTGGTGAAGACGAAGCTGCAACAGTTAAGTAGGAATAACAATAACAACAACAACAATGACAATGACAACTGATGTGCAATGTCACAAGCAGCAAAGAGCAAAGGAAAAGCCCACAAAAAAGTAAACAAACAGATAAAAACAATAACAAACCGCAAAAATAAAGAAAAAGAATAACAGCAACAACAACAACAACAAGAAGAACAACAGTGCAGCACAAAGCAAATAAAACGAGATTTCAATGCAGGAATTTCCATTACCATTGCAAACGTTGTGGTTATTGTTGTTTGTTGTTGCTTGTAGTTGCTGTTGTTGTTGGCTGCTTGGTTGGGTTTTGTCAACTGGCGAGCAGCTACCGGTTACGGCTGTGGACATGACTATGGATTGGTATGGGCCATGGCGACCATGTTGGCTGTGGTGGCTATGGGAAAGTGGCAAGAGTTGTTGCTGCTGCCTGTTTGCAATTTGACAAACGTTGCACGCACTCAACTGACTGACTTTTGTACCGTTACGTTTTAGTTGAGTGCAACTTAACTGTGTCTTGAACCATACCCAGAATGTATTGCCAACTAGGGAGTAGCAGTTAGAACGTCCACGTCAACGTCAACGTGCTCGAGAATGAGGACAGTGACCGACTGCTGTCTGCTACGCAATTGACCTGCAAATCAAGTAAAGAGTCCTGCCACAGCATCCTTGTGTGGATGGTTCAATGAGTCAGCAGCATTTGAGGCACATCTGCCACCAGATGCTCAACAATAATTTTGCCGCAACCACTGCATGAAAATGGGAACAGATTGTCCTCTTTGCTGCCACTTACCGACCATTGACGCGTCTGATTTGTGGCAGCTACAAAAGGCAACATTATCACAGCCATAAAGTGCATGGCGAATTTTTTATTGGCCACTTTGTTAAAATACTATACAATTAAAAAAAAGTCTACAGTCGAGAGAATGCGAAACAATTTCTACTATATAAATGACATGGTTAAAGTTAGGCGATTATGTGAAAAGACTAAATTTTTTTGTAACGTATGCGGAATGAAATACGAACAACTGTTGTAATACAAATAAAAAATTTATTTCAAGTCCGACTAACTTCAATTTTTGATATGTTTTTAATTAGACTATAAGCTATTTTACAAAAAATATTCATGACCACAGCGAGCTGCCTTCCTCATATTTGTGGGTACCTTGCGCATAGCCTCCTGAATTCCCTTTGTACCCATTTTAGCAAGCTCTCTTTTGATTTTTAATATCAAACAGTCGATGTTTTTTGGCTTATATTCCTTACTCTAAACTTTAATTTTCATATTTGACCAAAACTTTTCCGTGGGCTTTAACTGAGGCACATTTTAAGGACTTTGCAGCTTAGGCAGGAACTCAGTAATCAAGTGGTCAAGAGCCTTCAGAGTGGTTTCGGCATAATGAGCAGACGCTAAGTCGGGGAAAACACCGTATTATCATTCTCATAATACTTATCAATAAATTTTTTAAGCGCCGGAAGACAATTGTCCTTGTAATTTTGCGAATTCAAAGCCAATCCTGCCTTAAAAAAGACAGGATCGCTGTTTCCATGCTCGCTTATGGCCAGCCACAATAAAACCTTGGTTTATGGTATTTGAGTTACATTCTCAGGTGTTTAAATATAAGGAAGCCTAAAGTAATAATTCGGAGTCCACTCATGACCCTCCACTGTGGAAAACGTCTCATTATCCATTATGCAAATCTTTAAACAGCTCGCAGAAAACAAATTTCTAGAAAGCGCACGCAGCCGAGGTTTAATTGTCTCTCTCTGTACTTCTGTGACTTAAGGAACGGTTTTTTTTGAACATTTCATCTCTCCCATGATTTTTTTTATACTTTTCTACCGTTTTGTCGCTCACTTTGTATTTTTTAGCAAACGCACGAATCGATTTATATGTGAGACCCACAATTTCAGCCCTTTATTTGGCGCTAACTTAAGACTGCTATAATGGACATTATTTTCTGGATCCAGGAGCTCTATCCATTTTTTTAGTATTCTGAACATCCGAAATTATCTTATGAATAAAAGTTTTCTTGAAGCCCATAGCAGAAAAGAAATAAAAAATTCAATTTTTCGGCTAAGATGGGTTATTTGCCCAATATGTGCAAATAAATTTTCGGCGCTCTGCTGTGCTCAGAGACATTACCGCGACTGTGTATTATCTAGAATGCTAATTTTTGATGCTATACATGCTTAAATAGTACCATTAATTATAGTGAGTTTTGTTTTGCGCTGTCGATTATGGGAACTTATTAAGAACATGTTCAATTTTGTTCGTATTTCATTCCGCATACGTTAGTTTATGAAGGGAAATAAAGCATAGAAAATTTGTAAGCTGAAAAATATTCCAAAGTCTATTGATAAGAAATTTATAAACTGAAAAATATTCTATAGTTTATATAAAAAAAATAAGCAAAGAAAATTTATAAACTGAAATGTATTCAGCATAGCTTTGTGAAGAGAAAATTTACCAAAGAAAATGTGTAAACTGAAAAGATTCAAATCAACACTTTGTGAATCATTCAAGCGTGCCACAATCTGTATGCGTAGCTTCCACATGAGGCAACTGTCAAGTGTATGATGAAAACATCTTCAATCTTCAATGCACACCACCTTCTTTAAGACTGTGCCTGTGTATTCTTCTCCCAGTAATTCCACTTGCACTTGGTCGTCATCCTTTCGTCGCCGGCGCGTTGCTGAGGCGCATTTTGCGTGGGCTCCACAAATATTTCAAGGGCCTGTGCCAATTCCCAGTTGCAGTTGCTTCTGCTTCTGCCTCTGCCTCGGCTTCTTCATTTTCTTTTGTCTGTTTCGGTTTATGCTTTGACTTTGGCTTCGCCGTCGTCGTCGTCGCGTCGCGTCTCTCGCAATCAATAAACAGCGACCTTCTCTACTTACTTGAAGCTTAAAAGTTGCCTCATTCTTTGTTTTATTCTTGAGTTCTTTGGTTCCTTCCCTTTTAAGAACACTTGAGCAGACGCCTTTCCATTTCATGTTCGACTTGCGCCATTGCGGTTTTATATACTGGAATTTCTTTCGAGTTAATTGCTATACTGAACTTAGCTGAACTGAACTTAACTGAGCTGCGCTAAGCGGCGCTGCCAAAGTGAAGCTCGCAAAGGCGAACAAAGCGCACCCTTGAGTCTTGCCAGCACTCAGCACTAAAGGCATGAACTCAAATCGCTAAACGTTTCGCAGATTAATACCTTGGTAAAGATTTCCACGTTGTTGCTGTACGTCCATTCAACAGTCAAATGGCTCATAGAAAACAACGTTCAAGAACTTTGCAACAAATGATTAAGAGCTAACAGATTAAATATGCACAATGTACATACTATGTATGCAAACGCCCCAAAAATATAATATGTATGTATATTAATGTCATTGATAAAAATATAAAAAGAGTTATGTAAATAAATATATTTTTTATAGTTTAGGTAGTAATAAATCAATTCAAATTAGTTTGTATATGTTGCTAGTGAATTCGAGGTAAAAAATAAATTAATTAATATACACTTTTTTTTTATTTATATAATTGATGCTTTTTATGAAACTGAATTTCGTACGCACAAAAAGTAAAATTGAATACAATTACATACTTTTAATTAAATAGTTAAATAGAATTTATAATGCAGCTGATATTGCAACGTTTATAAATTTAAGATTGCTAAAAAAGTGAAATTTAGTGGTTGAAATGTCAGAGCAAGTTGGCGAATATAACAACAAAATCAAGTAAGCAACCGCTTTGCTGTTGGCCGAGGCAACCCCAAGCGACCGAAATTTCCCGCCCCCTTTCCTCTTACGCCCCCGCAACTACTGCTGAACAGAACAGAGAAGCGATACGAGCATCAAAGCAGCTGTTGCTCTCTTTGTTGTTGTTGTTATTGTTGTGTCGTTCTTGTTGAGCCGAACAAACGGACGAAGTTAGAGTCGAAGTTGATGAAGTCGCTTCGTTCGCTGCGCTCAGTTGCGTTTTGTGCGGCGTCGGCGTCGGTTGAGCAACGTGAACAACTCCTGGACAGTGTCAGTTTTACCTACGCAAATAAGTTTACCTGCTTGTCCTGGCAGTGAAATCGACAGGACGTGAAAAAAAAAGAATTCAGAAATTTATATATAAAACGTTGTTTTGTGCTTTTTTACCTGCTTTTGTTTGAGGCTGCCTTTTGGAGCTGCAACGCGAATGAATTGTTTTTAATTATTTTGACGGCGAATGCAATTAAAAACTTTGACGCCCAGTTAGAACATTATGTGCGGTAAATTCTTGCTTCTAAAGGGGCAGCATACTATTTAAAGTGGCGCCTTTAACGTTAATTCCCATTCACTTATGCAGACAATATTTTTTTAGTTTTCTGCAAAAAACACGAACAACTTTAGCCGCACTTTGTGTTGATTTATGTGTAATATGCTAGTGTCCCTTGTGGCATAGTGCAGCAAGGACAGTTTAAGGACCCGTGGAATGGCATTAAAAGTTGCACCACAACTTTGCTGATTTGTGTGTAAGTTTTTTTTATGAAATGTAAAAACTCTAGAGTCTAGATACAAGATAGGGAATGTCAGGAGCGGATGCTCTCTGTCTCTCCAGGGCGATCTAAAAGGAATTATATAGCGCCATATTTGCTTTGTTTTTTCAGTTGTTGTTTGTTTGTTTGTTTGGCCAACAACACATAACTTCATATTCAATTTCCATTCCACATTAATTTAGCTCTTTCCTGTTGAGGCTGCTATTTCTCATTTCATTGCCATCCTGTGAGTATCCTGCTTCCTGCAAACTGCAAGTCCGTTGGGTGTTTTTTGCTAGCGTTTTTCTTCCTGACTTTCATTTTGTTTTTCTGTTTTTCCACTTCAGCTTTGGTATAATTTGCTCTTATATCTTCTGCTTTCATTTCCCCTGTGTTCGGAATTCTTACATTTTTTGAAACTGGATCCTAAATATTTAAATTAAATTCTCATTTTCTCTATCGCGCTTTCTAGGAATAGCGACTTTAAGGATTTATTTAATTAAATATCAATGCTTAGTTGACTAGAAGTAACTTCAATTAGTAAATTACTATAAACGTTTAATCGATAACTGGGCATCATTAAAAATCGCATCGACTTTTACTTAGTGCTTGCCTCAAGACCGTTGCATGCCGCTCTCTCTAATGTCCCGCAACGGGGGCCTATCGATTACCAACCTCACTTTATTCAGTTATGGGTATTCCTACATACACGTGTGTGCGTGTGTGTGTAATAATTCCATGTCCATGTCACAACCACATGCACACACTTATAATAATATCCCGTGTCACTAAAATTAGTCGCCAGACCCCCACGAGGCGCACTCTGCGCACACTGCATGCTGTTCCATTTATTTCATTACTTCATACCTAAGCAGATCCCCCTCCCCCCACACATCCACATCCCCTGGCGACGCCACTCTGTGTTGGGTTATTGTTGATGGCGTGCTGTCAATTTTCCATTGGCGTCGCCGCTAGCAGCTCTTTTCCTTTGCGGTTGAGTCTTCGTCAAAGTCTTTGTGTGCCTTGTCAATAGACTTTTCTCTTTTTTTTTTATTATATTATATGTCATGTCATCATGCAATCATATCGTTTTACCATATAAACTGAAGCGCACAATATAATCATCAGCTTTAGCTTTGGCGTTACACTTTATGTCCCCAGTCCCCAGCTCCCGATATAGACAACAACTCTTTGGCTCTCAATTGTCAGTTGGTAATGATGCGCAACGAATGATGTCAAGTGAGAGAAAGAGATTCAAATCTGTGGAACATGTGTGGCGTGTGTTCCGGACCACAACTTCAGTTAATGCAGCATTTTAGCTAGTATTTAGTACACAAACTGACCTCAATTAAGCTCTGATCTAACTGATTTACAGATTGATCAAATCCATCCAAGCATTGCAAATGGTCATTCATTGAATAAAGCACAACTCACACTCCAATATTTGTACTTTAGACTTTAATTAAAAGAATTATTCTGCAAAATATCGTAATTTAACACCCCAAATGAAGTAATTACACATGTATGCAATGCAGTTCCCACAGACTAATTATGTATGTATGCACCTTTGTAAATGTATAATTACTCATAAGTAACTGTAAACCTGTTACATACATAAATGTAACAACAATGTGTGTGTTTGTGTATTTTCCCAGCATTTAACCTGCATGAAAATGAAACAGAAAAATTTCATAATCAATGTAATAAAATGCGCTATTGTTTGTACTCTCCTCTATCTACATAGGGTTATGTATACCTTTTCCGAGAGAGAGAAAGAGGTATTCCCGACACCATATATAACTGAATTTATTTGACAAATTTGAAATTTTATATATTTTTAAGTATTGGAACATCTCTTAAAATATCCATTGAATCGATTCTTTATATTCTTCTATTCACAGTTGTGAAACTAGGACAAACCAGTATATAGATGTTTCTTTTGGTTCCATATTGTAAAGGGGAAAATTTAATAATTTATTTTAGTTAATTAAAATCGATAAACTGCAAACGTAAGAGTATTTCTTTTTCGGCGACCCAAAGATAATAATTCCTGGATTTTAACACCACATTGAAAACGGGGCAATGCAAAGAAACGAAAGAATAAATTTTCATTTTCTTTTTTCCCATGCGTATGTTTTTTGTTTTTTTTTTTTAATTTTTTTTTAGCAACAGAAAAGGAAAGAAATGTCGTCTTGCCCCTTTCACAACGAAAAGCTCTCACGTTCCAAATGTTTATGAACAGGCATTTCGCGCTTTATCAGCGCTTTTCCTTCTCTTATTGCTCTGCTTTAAAGCTAATATTAATCAACTGAAATGGCAGTTACATTTGTAGTACGTGTACCTAAATGTTTTAAAGGTAGTGCGAAGTGTTTTAACATGCACATTAATGAATATTTGATGGATTCTTTATGACAAACTAATTGCTTTCAGTTAAAGCTACATTAATCTAAGTTTAATGTGGTATAAGCATTTGCACTGAATACATTAGGCAAATCCGAAAGTGATATGAAAAGTTCAAATGGG